>WBNH01012508.1:68121-102707 GCA_013401255.1 Urocolius indicus
CCCGCTGCTCCCCTGGGCCCGGCCCCGCTGCTCCCCGCGGCCCGGCCCCGCTGCTCCCCGCGGCCCGGCCGCGCTGGGGGGCCGTGGGGAAAGCCCCCGGGGCTCAGGTTGTGCGTGTGGCGCTGCGGGTTGGGCAGCGCCGGCCCCGTGGGGAGCGCTGAGGGGCTGCGGGCGCTGCCAGAGGCTCTGCGTAACGCTGTGTGCGCCGCAAAATAAAACCCTACTCGCGTGAAAAACAATTGGGAGGTGTGTTTGGGCTTTTACCAGCCTGTGTGCAAGGGTCCCCGGCTTATTCAGAGGACCACCCCATACCTATCGTTACACGGGCGCTGGCTTTGGGTAGGGTGGGGGCTGGTGACACTTACAGATTGGTGTTGACGTGTTTCCCGTCTTTAAAAACTCATTGGGGTCTGTGTACTGCAGCAGCATGTCACCTAGCTGTGTTTTAAAAAGGCTTGTTGAAGGGATCTGGACTTCTGTGGTGTTTTTCCTCCAAGCAAGTGGAACTTGCAGCTGGTAGCAACAGACACTCCTATAGCCAGGTATCTGAGCGAAACAACAGGCGTTGTGAAACCTGTACCCAATGCAGAGTTGCAAAATGGCCAGAATTCCTGTTGCTCTGTCTGTGTGAGTACTGCAGCAAAAGCAGCTCTGCTCCCCTTTTTTGACAAAAGCACGGGGAAGACGGGGCCTCAACGAGGAGGCCATGTTAGATGACAACCGAGTAGTCAGGAGGAGTTTGCTCTGGCCATCTGTAATTGTCTTTGTCTTGTGTTCATCAGCGTTTCTTCCCTCCTAGGGAAGGAGGTGCTAGCTGTCATTATTCAAAGTGTTGAACCGTAGTGCCCCAAATGTCCCTTTTTGGTGTTTTATGGAAGGGTTTTTAAAACCTGGGTCAAGGCCCTCATATTGCTAATAGGGATAACTCAGGAAAGCTTCTCCTTTTCACTGAGCAAAAGGGTCTTAAGGCAAAGTCAGCTTTAGCTTAGGGTGCCTTTGTATCCAAATAACTGTACGTGGAGAGGTCGTTGCTCTGCTGTGTAAACTGGTCCTTTATATCACTGTAGGGTAATGGGGAAGTCGGGACAGGCAAATGTCTGTCTGAAAGGGGTGTTCTGGATGCAACACAGGAATCGAGCAGAAGTGATGCTGTGTTTGAACTGTTCACCTGTGTGCTTCAGGAGCAATGAGGAGAAGGATTTTTGGCAAGGAATAAAACCTCCTGTGATGCAGGATAAAACATGTTTGCAGTTTGGTAACGTGTTCTGAGCAGAGATTTGAGTGGTTAGATTTGCATACTTTGAACTCAGTTATTCATGACCTGCAACTGATGCTCTCAACTCCTTTGTTTGCCTGAAACTTGCTGGCCACTTTGGGGAAGTTTGTTGAGTTTTCACCGTGAAATAGAAATGCTCTGGAAATCCTAAAGTGTTCTGTGTATCTAAAATGGAAACAGTAGATCTTCTGCTGCAAGAACAATAGTGAATAGAAAAGGAGCCTGTCTGAAACTCCTTGGGGTTTCCCTGGTGAGTCTGCAGCTGCTTTTCTTACTTGCCTGTGATGTGAAGCTGCAATATGAAGTGCAGCATGAAGCTGACCGCTAATCCTGATGTTAAAAGTTCCTTCTGGTGAAAATGCAGCTATGGTGCTGAGGTAATTAAGATGTCTGGTTGTCTGTGCTTGGAAATTGAACATCTCTTTTGACAGCAATCTGTTACCCTGTAAGCTTCAAAGTGAATACAGGACGTTGCTGTCACTGGGTTCGAGGCTGTATTTCTGGCTCCTGGGAACTTGTATGGTAAAGAAATAAGCAGTGTTGCAGTTGTGTCTGATCTGTTGTGCACTAATCATAGAATCACAGCATGGGGAGGGTTGGAAGAGACCTGAGAGATCATTTAGTCCAACCCCCCTGCAGAAGCAGCTTCCACCTAGATCAGGTCAGACAGGAACTTGTCCAGGTGGGTTTTGAGGCCCTCCAGGGAAGGAGCCTCCACACCCTCCCTGGGCAGCCTGGGCCAGGGCTCCCTCTCCTCCCACTGAAAGAGTTTTTCCTTATGTTTAAATGGAATTTTTTATGTTCCAGCTTCATCCCATCACCCCTTGTCCTGTCACCAGATAGAAAAGTGCTGCCCCAACCTGCTGATACCCACCCTTTAGATATTTGTAAATATTGATGAGATCCCCCTGCAGTCTCCTCCTATCTGGACTAAATGTGAGTGCTCACAACTTTCCCAAGTCAGCTATGAGCTTGTGTTATTTCAGCTCTCTTTCCTCTGCCAGCCTTTTGTGGCCAGCTGAGCTTTTGTGCTGTTATTAGGCTCGACCTTAGGAGTTGCAGTGACCTGAGCTTCCAGCCTGCAAGGAGAAGGAGTTGTAGCCAATGTAGTGTAGTTATCGTCACTCTTGAGATCCTTCCTGAGGAAGGAATAGCACCTTTTTCTGTGGAAGATGAATGTGATGTCAAATTAAATGGAAGTGAAATTTGCTTTTGGTACTCCAGGTAGCAAGAGACTCTCTTTAACCACTTCCATTGTAGACTTCTGCCTTGGCTTCTCTTGCCTCATGCTGTATGCAGCTGAAAAAACTCCTATATTTACTATTTAATGTATGACAAGTAAAACAATTTATTGACCAGATCAGCTATCTTGCTGTTTGTGAAAAGCAATTTGCAGTATGCTTACACATCTGCAGTCTGTCATCATTTCACTGGGTGTCTTCCTTTGAGCCCTGTTTAAAATAGCTGAGGAATGATTACCCCTAGCAACTGCAGGTACAGCCCTTTGACTGGAGTATCTCCTGGAGCTGTTGCCTGACACAAAGGTGTCCCTCCCTCCCCAGATAACATCTGGCCACCTCTGTGTAGTGCATGGCTGCCTTGGGCACTGATGGGCTGTGGGTCAGTGCCCACCATCAGTGACAAATGGCTCTGAGACATGGTATTGCCACCTTCTGGCAGTGGATCCTTTAGGTGGCTATTGGGTGGAAGAACTGAGTTTGTTTACCCAGCCCTGGGTGTGCAGTCAACTTTAAAGCTGTGAGTGCAAGGCGCAGAGTTTGTGTTGTGGTCATGTAATTAATCTTTCTGATCTTCCCTTGGACTCTCAGATAGCAGCTTCTTTTTAAAAGAGTTTTAAAGCTTCAAGGTGCTGTTTGGCCTGTTTTCAGTAAGGCAGCTGAGCTTTTCTTGAGATATATTGACTTTTTCAAGTGACATTTTGTAAAACTAACTGTTTTTATAAAAGCTTCTAAACCCCATTCTATTTTAAACTCTCCTGCTAATTTATCCCATTAGTTTGTAAGGTTACAGCATAATTCCTATCACAAGAGCTGTTCTGTGTGCTCTTCTTTTGTTTCATGACAAACCAAAACAAACTCTCTTTTAGCTAAAGCAGGTCAGGGCTTCCTCTGAGCCTTTGTGCCTGCAACTGGTGTGCAGATACCTGCTCATTGGTATTAAGACTTCTGTGTGTGTGGTCAGACTGTGTGGCATTGGTGTGTGTTTTGACCAAACTATGGCTGAGGTGAAGGTTTTTAATGAAACCAAGAGAGCTAGAGCAAACCTTACATTTCATCAAGGCTGACTGTGCTGTGGGAGAGGATTGCTGTGGGATTGCTGTCACTTGTGGTGCCAGACTTGTAGGAACAGCTAAGGCTGCCAGAATTGTCTTGCTTCCTAACAAGCTGGTTTGAGTTGCTCCAAGTTGAAAGATGCTGTGCTGTGTTTTTGGCCAGTGGTGAGGGTTCTGTTCTGGAGTTGACAAACGTTTGTTAAAAATGTTCCTGCAGCTTTGGATGTAATGAAAGAAGTGTGTGCCTCTCGGTAAACTGGGGTAGCTGTTTGCACAGGGCCAGCTGTGGTTGGCAAACAGCTGAGTGGGAAAGGGCTGGTTGTGAGAAGCTGGGATATGACAGCAGGCTCACCGTGGTGTGATGGAGCATTTAGCTCAAGGTCAGCAACTGGGGTTTTTTAGTGTTTGTAAATCACTGCTGAGCTGATGGCTTAGTTCCTCTCAGAAGGATCCTCTTCTTCCATGTCCTGGAGTGAGGGGCTGTTACTTCTTCTTGAGTGTCTTCTGCATGTACCTACTGCTGAGAAACTGCCAGTTGCCCAACAGGCTCCTGGTCCTGCTGCCTCTGCCTAGCCCACGGCTGCTCTGGGGTGAGGGAGGGTGGTTCCAGCTGCTCCAGTGCCTTCCTCTGCTTAGGTGAGTGCAGGGCAGCCTCTCCTGCCTCAGTCCTGGCATTAACAAGCTTTCCAACTGTTTCATTAGTTTAAATTACAACACTAAGATAGCTCAGTGTCTGAGGAGTTGATTTTTGCAATGTTTTTTTAGCAAAGCTTTATCTTTTTCCTCCTCAGACAGTATGTTGCTGCTTGGCCTGCAGTATTCCTCCCACCCCAAACACACCACATCCTCGGGGCACCATTCAGGCTGTGTGTGTGGAGCAACCGACCCATCCCTGAGCACAAAGGCAACGAGAGGTGATCTCTTGCAACTGCTGTGCATGCGGGGTGCTTCCTGCTATGCAAAAATGCCTTAGACACTGGCACAAGTTCCTCTTTTCTGTTTTACCTCTGTTAAATGTAATTTGGTGTGGATATGGAGAGAGAAGCATCAGGGCTGATGGGTGCTGTGATTTGATAGTATGCACAAATAGGAGTGTAGATACAGTGTGTGGTTTTTAAATATGAACAGCATGAAATTAAGTGAATGGGGTTTCTAAATGTAGTATTACAATACTGAAAAGGATTTTGTTACACAGTAGAGTAAAGCAGCTTCCTGTAGAGTGTAACAGTGAAAAGTAATAATGTAAGAATAAAGACTTTTGACCAAAAAAAAGGACTTTGTGTAAGCACACATACTTTGCAGTGTTTCACCTAGGGCAGGTTTTCCCAGCACTGCTGGCTGGTTAAGGTGAAACCTTAACCAGAGTGATAACAGAGTTGACACTTTTGCTTTTTACTGTTGAGTTGAAGTTAAGGTCGTGGTGGTGAGCCATCAAGTGGGAAAGCTGAGCAGGTATAGGCATGGCTGCCCGCTGAGCTGTACTCTCTGTCTGACCCCAGGCTGCATGGGCAGCTTTCTCGTTTTGAACTTAGTACTAAGATAGGATGGTACTGCTTTCTCTTTTGTTTTGAAGTCGCAGAACTTGAAATAGTTCGGGTACTTTAGATTTAGGCTTTTAAAATTCCCCCACCCTCCTGTCTTCACTTCCTACCTTGTGTATGTCTCTGCTTTGCCAGTGTGTTGTAAGGAGCCTTTATGAAGATACATAGCCATCAGTTCTTACATAATGCAAGTTTCTTTTTCTGAGTATAGAAAATGGCAGTTGTTCTCAGGCAGTTGTGATTTGAGAAGAGTTATCCTACTTCTTCCGTGGTAATTCATAGTAACCTGTCCAGAAATGGGTGCTTCAGACCCACAGAGGTGTTGGGAGACACAGACTCTGTTGAGTGGCAGACTTAGGGGTGCTCCAAGATCCCAGACATGGGAATCCCCATAGCACCAACCAGTTTTGTGGGTTTCAAGAACAATGTCAGCCTGAGAGCTCAATCAGGTCTGTCATGGTGCTGGTCCAGCTGCATTGGGGGTGATGATGCTGTGCCTCTTTGCACAGCTTGCTTTTCTAGGCCTGCCTTAATATACCTGTGGGCTGCAGGTCCTGGTCTTTACCCGAATTCTTGTGTTCATCTTGTCAACGACTTGCAGCACAACCGAGTGTTTTTTGGCTGTATCTCTCACAATTAGACACCTTTCATATAAACAAAGGAGAGCCGATGGGTTTGTGGGTATCACTTGTGTGTCTGCAGCAGTCTGAGCCATGGGTAGAGCAGGTGGGTGACCTTAGGCACCAGGTGGCTTAGTGTATGACATGCTTTTAAATGTCATTTACCACATTGCTAGTGTAGAAAAGACATGTGTTTAGTTCTGGGGTGAGATCTCCATGAAGATGTTTCCTAGTATGCTGAAAAGTGGCTTTGGGCTGAAAGGTTTAGGTGACATCTTTAAGTGACTGCAGAGAACACTGACCCATGGCAATACTGCTCTTTAAACCAGATTTGCCTTTGGTGCCTGCCAGTCTTCCTGCAGTTCAGCCCTTAATCAGAGAGCAGCTTCTGTTGGTGTTTTGCATTATAGGCTTGCAATGATATCAGTGTACTGAGAGGTCCAAGGCCTTTTAACTCTCCAGTTGACAGCTGAACTCATGTGGTCTCTTTATTAGTGGCTTGTGGTCTTTGCAGAGCACTGGTGTCTTGGCACAGTGAGTTGAAGTGTTTGCTGAGAGGTTCAATACAGATGTGCAGTTAGTGCCTTCTCCATAGAATGCCCGTAGGTATCTCTGGTGGGGAAACATGATGGCTTGGATAGTGGCAGCTGATTCTCTCTCTTTGATGCCCTTGGTTTGAGAGACTTGTCCATCTGAAAAGCAAAACTGTTAGTTTGTAGTAGGGGTGGAGGAACTGGCAGAGAGCAACGATCTTGAAATGGTAGTGCAGAGGTGCCTTGGAATGGCTGATTAATCTAGGAAGAAACTATCCAAACCACTTTATTTAGAATTGTGTGTGTGTGTGTGTTTTTATCAGATATAAAAGCACTATGGGAGGATTTAAGGATCATGAGTAACACTCTGTGAGGGTTTTTCCTTTCACTGTGTTCTCACCAGTGCTTGGACCCCACAGGAGGCTGATGAATAACCTGTTTATTGTAAATTTACATTGTTTGGGGGGTGAAAAAAGCTCTTATTCAGTTTTCAGAAATGACTCTCTTTGTTTTCCTGCAATGTGGAGCAGGCTGGTTAAGCTTCACCCCACAACTTCATGGTGAACGCTGCAGAGCATCCTGAAATGGTTCTTGGGCAGCAGCTGGCAATTGCTGGCAGCGAGCTGTGTCGAGCAGCTACCTCTGATGAAATGGCAGCAGTTTCACTCCTGCCTGAAAGAGGAAGTCACAGTGCTGCTGAGGCTCGAGAGGAAGCTGCTGCAGGATGTGTGGACAGATTTGACAGCTCTGTTTCCTTTGGCTGGGAGAATGTACACATTTTAACCTGAAAACAGACTTAAAAATAAAAGGACTTTTAAGCTTGAAGGCGTGTGGTTTTAACTTCAGATTGCACGTACAGCAAGAGGGAAAGCAGGATCATGTGGATTCCTACCTCTTGGTTTAGGAGAGAACACTGTTTACAAAGACCCACATGATTTCACATAATTCTTCACAGTCAGTATCATACAGCTACCAGAGTATATTGCAGGTACCGGGAATTACTGACAGCTTAACGCTAAGGATCTCCCGTGGTAACACCCCATTCCATGGGCCTGCCATTAAGGTTGTGGCCCTTGGTGCCAGGGTTCATTTGGGACATGTCCTGCAACTTGTGCTTAGTAAGTGGGATTGTGCCATGGGTACCATGGATTTCTTCAGCCGTTTGTGATGTTTTTGGTACCTTGCATGGAGGAAGTGCCTAAGGCTGAATTTCCCTTTGCACTAGGAAGGATCTACTCAGCATCTTGCTGGAGACTTCAGTTCATTGCAACATTTGCATCTCCATGACCACTCTTTGGGATTAATCCTAAATGCAGATCACAACTAAAAGCATAACCCATCTTTGAAGCCAAATTCTGTAAAATAGCCAGTCTGGAGTGAGGCCACCTGATGGACTCGGAGCTCACAGGGCTTTTGTAATCCACAGTTTCCAGGGTGTTGGGTTCTAGTTTTCCGGGATACCACTGAGTTCTGTGCAATCCTGCTGCTGTGATCCAGTGCTGAGCTGGTTAGAGTCCAACAAATATTAGAAGTGTGATCAGTTAACTTGTACTTCAGTGAAGTGCTGGAGGTCTTTGTGATTGGAATATAAAGCTTCAAAAAAATGAAATCAGTTCAGTCTTTTTAAAAAGAAACTATTTAGGTCTTGTTGAACACAACTGAGTGGTTCTGACTTGTGTTACCTGACCAGCCTTTAGCCACTCTCCTCTCCACGTGGCTCATGATCCACTCGTACACTCAAACTGAGATGACTTCAGTATTTTCCAGTCTGTTTCAATCTCCTCAGATATGTAAATCTACTTGTAGTGTTTTCTAGTCCTGCTGGATGCTGTATATATAGGCTTCATTTTATTAGGCCACTTAGGAGGGGCAGCAAACCCTTCTAACGTCTTTGTTTTTCCCTCCCTTGATGTTGCACTCTGGGGAGGAATTATTCTCTGGTGCTGTGTTGGACTAGATGACTTTGAAACCACAAGTCAGTGATGTTGGTGTCTAAAGCTTTTCCTGTGGAAAAGCAGGTCCCAGGGTAGTGCATCACAGCACCCTAAAAATGAGCTTGTTTTCAGCTGTGTTCTGTGAACCTCTCAAGTGGAAAACAAAGTAGCTCATCCAGCTAATCTAGAAAGCCTACTAATCTGAGTAAAGCAACTTATTCAACAACTCCACTTTCCCACTAGGAAGACTTTGGAGGCCTATCATTAAGACTCTAAATCTAGTTAAAACTCAGGCTTGTTTCAGAATTTATACGTAAAGTTATCCCACAATTCTTTTTTTTTTTTTTTTAATGAATATATCCTTTGACATAAAGGTGTGCTTGGATGCATTTTGCTCTGTTAAAGATGTGATCCTGAAGTGTGTAGTGGGGTGAGGGGGCAATTAAATCATTGTGTGAGAGACATCGCAGTTACTTGGTACATGGAGAACTTCTGGTGGGTCAGTTCAGTGCTCTTATGGGTAAATTGTGTTCATTTCTTCATTTAGGAGAAAAACCTCACCCAACAACACCCCTTCCTTGGTCTTATTCTGAGTTCCTTGTTGTGAAGTTCAGGTTCTGCTTCATGTGTCTGAGTGAGGCCTTTGGCTATTTGTGTTCTGGTTTATTGCCTCTGCCAGAAAGCTTAAAGGATTGGATCAGCTGGTGTGAGATGGGGGTTGATTTGGGAGCCTTTGCCTCTCACTAACACCCCAGCACAGGGTGGTACACCTTTGATGGGTGCTGTGGGCCGTGCTAAGCCTCCACTTTGGAAGGGAATTTGAGGTGCAAGGAGGGAGTAAGCTCTACTTTTGTAGGGAATACTTAGAATTTGAGCCATTGGTGTCTGCCAGAGTCATTCTGTGGATAAAGTTGATCATTCGCTGAAGGGATGAGAGCTGACTGTGGCAGGAGTAACCCAATCTACATGCAAGGCCTGTGCCTCAAGCTTGTGCTTTGTCTTAGCTGCAGTCTCCAATCTGAGCAGCAGTAGCTTCTCTCCCAGTTGTGGTTGTGTCTAAGGCCAGGGAAGCAGGGGAGGGTGGCAGCACACTCCTGTGTAAGTGTGGACACGGGCTTTGAAGATTCATAGCTCATCATGGCTTGGTGTATTGCAGTGAGCATGGGAAGTGTTTCAGAGCCTGGGTTTCTCCTCTAGCCTACTTTCTAGGTTCTCAAAAGGCTGTCTGAAGCAGATGCATAATGTGCAAATTATGAGTAAACAAGGAAATAGAAACAGTTGGGACAAGAGAGCAGAAGAGGACATAGTGCAGGGAGGAACACAGAGCTGTGAGGAGGTGTCTGTGGGCAGGGTGGAAGGTGAGGTTTCTCTGGAGGGGTGGCTCCACCACGCTGGGAACCTGGAGGTGAATGTGCTTGTCCTCTTGTGGTGCCAGTTTTGGGGGAGCATGGATGGCTGGGGCAGGGGCGTCTGAGTCTGGGTGAGCAGCGTAATGAATTCCAGTTGAAAAAAAACCATACAAAAAGTGTCAGGGAAACCCTGTGGGGAGAGTTGGTTTTTTATCAACTCTGAAAGGAATGAATGAAGGCTGGTACCTAATCTCAGCAAAACCACTGTGTTAGACTAAATCCCCAAACAAAAGGCAGCTGATGGTGCCTCATTACCTGGGCAAGGCTGGCAAGCTGTCAAGGCATGCTGGTGATGTGAGCGTGCTTCGCTGGGTGAGCCAGGCCTCACACCTCTTCTGATGTGTTTTGCTTTTAACATCTGCTTAACAAGTGACTCTTCCCCTTTGCACATTTGAGTGTGAAGCCTTTCATAATTTGGGATGGAGCTGCTGTGTTCCATTGTCTGCTTCATTTCTGGGGACTGTTTTTTGTTAATCCTAAGGTGTAAGGTTTGTTCCCTTTGATCAGTGCCAGCAGCGTGGCCCCAGAACGTGAACACTGCTGCAGTTGAAGCACTATTGACTGACGTTACTTACATGTGGACAGCTGAGCTGACCCCGGTAGGGAAAATGTCTTTTGAAATGGAAATGATTGATTTGGCCTTCTCAGTAAATGTGTGTTTGCTTCAGGGCCAAATTTCAGAGCTTTTTTCAGTGTTAATGAAGGGCCTGCTGATCTGGCTCTGCTGTGCTTGCTGCTGATGCTCCTGTGTGCATCTGAGATTGGCTGCAGAAGTCAGCAGATTCTATTATTTTGATATTGAAACATCATTTGACTACATCATTTCCCTATATGCTGGAAGCAGATGTATAGGTGAAGATCACAGAATCCTAGAATAGTTTGGGTTGTAAGCGACCATAAAGATCATCTTGTTCCAACCCCCCTGGGATGGGCAGGGACACCCTCTGCTGGACCAGGTCACTGAAGCTCTATCCAACCTGCTCTTGAACGCTTCCAAGGATCTCCAGCCTCTCAGGGCAACCTGTGCCAGTGTGTCAACACCCTCACAGGGAAGAACTTCTGGATATCTCATCTAAATCTCTCCTCTTTCTGTTTGGAGCCATCACCACGTGTCCTGTCACTACGTGCCCTTGTAAGAAGTCCTTCTCTAGCTATTTCATAGCCCCTTTTAGGTACTGAAAGACTGCTGCAAGGTCTCACTGGAGCCTTCTCTTCTCCAGGCTGGACGACCCCAGGTCTCATCCTATATTCATAGGGGAGGTTCTCCAGGCCTTTCATCGTCTTTGTGGTCTCCTCAGAACTCATTGCAACAGCTCCATGACCTTCTGATGTTGGTGCCCCAGAGCTTGATGCAGTGCTTGAGGCAGGGTCTCATGAGAGCTGAGCAGAAGGGCAGAATCCCCTCCTTCAAGCTGCTGGCCATGCTGCTTTGGATGCAGCCCAGGATGGGTTTTGGCCCTCAGGGCTGCAGGTGCACATTGCTGGCTCATACTCCCATTTCTCATTCACCAACATCCTGAAGTCCTTCTCTGTTGGGCTGCAGTCGATCTCTTCATCCCTCAGCCTGTATTTGTGCTTGGGATTGCCCTGACCCCTGTGCAAAACACTGCATTTAGCCTTGTTGAACTTCATGAAGTTCAGCCAGGTCCCTCTGAAGCCATCCCTTCCCTGTGTTGGCCACAGTGCTCAGCTCAGTGCCGTGGCAAACGTGCTGAGGCTGCCCTTGATCTCACTGTCCATCTCCCTGACAAAGATGTTAAACGGTGCCAGGCCCAATCCTGACCCCTAAGGAACACCCCTGGCCACAGCCTCCACTTGGACACGGAGCTCTGTGAGTGTGAGGTGTGGGTGATGTGCCAGATGTTGGCTGACATCTGGCTTTGAGACAGAGTGTTTGCTGCCATTTCCTCTCTGTGGCTTGTGGTAAGGGTGGTGATTGGTATTTCCCTACAGTAACTGTTCTGGGGAACTTTGAGTGATGTTTGTTGTGAAGGTTAGCTGGCTCTGTTTGAATCTTTGAGCATCCCTATAGCATCTGAAGAAAAGCTGGTGGTGTAAGGTTTGAGTTGCCAGCAGTTACCCTCCTGTACAAGTATGAGGATGTGATATCTGCTATCAAATAATCTGGCTACCCATGACCAGAACACTCAAAAACTTGCACTGTATTTCCTCCAGATTACTCTTGAGAAGTTTAATCCCCAGGAAGTGCCCAAGTGCACAGTTCAGTAGAGATAGAGGAAGCATTTTGTTGAAGTTGCCCAAAGAGCCATGGCAACCTCCTTGCTTGGCTGAAGCCTCGCTGCCATTCTGAGGGCACGTTTGCTGCAGTGAGTGTCTCTTGTTCTCTCTCCCCACACCCTGACAGGGAGTAGCTCAACTGGAGAGTCTTTTTTTGCTTGTAAATACAAGTACTTCCAATTATATGGATTGAGTGGGAGCTTTGACCCCAGTAAGCCTCAGGGCAGGATTTCACACCTGGTGCTGTTCTAATTAGAAGCCATATATTAAAGAAGAGTTAACTAATGGTTGGAGGAGGTGTTGATGGCAAGTACTGATTTAGTTTGTGTGCTGAAGTCTGTGCTGGAGCAATGTCTAGAGGGGTGCATCATGGTTTTGCAATGCCTGGAGAACAGTTTGGTTCCTTGGGGAACCATCAGCCTTGCTCACTGCTCGGTGCTGTCAGCCACTTCACAGTGGGGATAAAGGTTTAACCAAAAGACTGTAGTCCTGTACTTTGGCCTTAAAGCTGAGAAGAGGAAGAATTAATCATGTTTACTTCTGTCTGGACCTGCTTATTTTTATCCCATAAACTAGTTGAAAAGCTGATACTGCTGTGTTTACTGCTGAGCTTTCTTTACTGAAGTGATCTCCAGAGAGAAGATCTCTTGGGAGGCAACTGTGTTACTCAGCTATCAAGACCCAAGCTTGCACTTTCAGCTTTCATCTGTCTAAGACTGGGTGCTTCCATGTGCTAGAAACAGTCTGGAAAAGCCTGAAGACTTTTTTTTTTGCCCACCTCTAGGTAACTAGGCAAATTGGAGGTGTATTGGAGTGATCAGATTTACCCAGTCCACCTTTCCAGCACAGAAAAGTGACCGTGCAGAATGCGGTCTGAGGTGGTGGTTGGCAAGTGTGTGCAATGGGAGAGGTCTGGCTGTGAAGAGGAGGTGTTTGCATATATGAAAATGAGCAGCTTCCTAATCTGTGTGTGGTGGAGGGACTGGATCTACCAACTCATTACCAAACTCTTGTTTGCAGATCCCAAACGTGCTGCTGGTAGTTTGGGCTCCAGTCGAAGCTTCTCAGTGACATACACGACCACCTGCTGAGGATGAGCAACATCTACATGAATAAATCTCTCTCTTTTCTTTTCTTGCAGGTTCTCACTGGAGCAGATATTGTAGTAAACTTCAGCTATGCAGACGATCAAGTGTGTAGTTGTGGGTGATGGTGCTGTTGGTAAAACCTGTCTCTTAATTTCTTACACAACAAATAAATTCCCATCGGAATACGTACCAACGGTAAGTGTGAGAGCAGCTCCAGTTGTCCTTTGGGCATGATGGGGCAGGGCAGCACGAGTTTCCTTCCTCACTAACCTTTGTGGCATGCATGCCTTCACAACACCTGTGCTTAAGCCTGCTTCCCTGTTGGAGACTGGCTGATAGCTTGTGGAGAAGTACCGATGATCTGGTACAGTGCAGCTGCCCGCGTGTCAGATGTCCTGGTAGGGCCGGGGTGGCTTTGTTGTGCCTCTGGGCAGTTTCTTCTGCTTGTCTGCTCTGCAGAGTCTGGGCTTCTGTTTGTCAGTGGCCATCAGCTGGACTCTGTACAAGGTTATTTGCAGTTGTTCTAAGTGGGGAGCAAGCAGCAGGAACACCCGCTCTGCAGCTGGCTCTGGGGTCTTGCCATACCTTAATTTCTAGGGACAGGAGTATTTTATGTTGCTTATGTTGCCAGCTTTATGTGTAGTCCTTGATTGTTTCTAAGTAACAATTTTGAGTTTTCCAGGCTCAGTTTTCTGAGATACTGACTTACCTACAGATTGAGTTGGGAGCAGTTTGCTGACTGTGAGGGACGTGCGTTATCCTTCCAGTAGAAAAGTGCATTTCTTCTTAGTATTGCCTGTGCAAGGTCAGTGTGCTGACACTGAGGTGGTTCAGCTTTGTAGCGAGGTCACTGCCAGAGAATCTGACATCTGGTTGTTCTTTTTACTAATTTTTCCTGTTGTTACTAAGATAAAAATTTACCTAGGTACCTCAAGTTTGGATCTAGAAATATATCACAAAGACATTGACTCTCTCACCAGCAGGTATTCAATCTTTTCTGCTGTTGTAAAGCAACTTAACAGAACAGATGGCTCCTCCAAGATGCTCTGCCTCAGCAGCTTTGGGAAGGTTCTTTGTAAAAATATCCCCTGTTTGTGGAAGGGAAGTTGCAGTGAGCATCTTTGTCTCTTCATGAGCTATTGGCCTTGCACACTACCCAAAGATATTTTTTTTTTTCTCTGCTTGCCAGTTTTGATGTTGGTAGGAACCTGAGGGTTATGCTGTAGGTGTGGAGACCCAAGTTCAACCTCTGTCCGGGAGATCCTTGGTTACAGACCACTAGAGGAGAAGTTGTGTTTGAAACTGTGTTTTGCCATTCTCAAATTTGAGTGGTGTCAAATATCCTGCTGTGACACTTCTAGGCCAACCACATCCTGTGCTGAACCCATAAATATCTGCCTGCCCAATTTCAGCTGTTCTTTATGCTCAACACAAAATGAAAGTGCTTGGTGAGCTCAGCCAGTGAGTGTTTTACACTCATCCCCAGTGAAATGAGACTCTGAGTTATACTGAAAAATGCTAAATAACCTTAAAGTGGGTGTTTGGAAAGCTCATGAGCTTGTGTGCTGCCCTGCAGGTGGTAATACTGGCTGTAAATCCCAAGCAATGTGGAAAAGCTACTTAAAGTTACTTGCCAGTAAGGCTTATTTATAATGCCTTTAAAAACTGTCCCATGGTTCTGGAATAGTATTTACCCCTGAACTTTATGGCTTGAGGAACTTGCTGTTCTGGCCATATCATGGGCCCATTCCTCATTCTGTGTGTGTCCTAGAGGTGTGTCTCACACTCTGGAAACTGGTGAGTAACCTTTCATACTCCAGCTGTTCTAGTAACAGATGGGAAAAGAAACAAAACAGCATTGTTCCCAAAATGAAAGCAAGCTTTCTGAAAGTTTGGGATAGAGTTAAAAAGTTCCATTTAAACATAAGGAGAAACTGTTTGAGTGTTTGAGTGAGGCAGCCCTGGCCCAGGCTGCCCAGGGAGGGTGTGGAGGCTCCTTCCTTGGAGCTCTTTCAAGCTCCCCCTGGACACGTTCCTGTGTGACCTGATCTAGATGGGAGCTGCTTTGGCAGGGATATTGGACTGGTTGATCTCTAAAGGTCCCTTCCAATCCTACCATGCTGTGATTCTACAGTAGACCTTTGTGTCTGAGTAAAGATCCTTTAATAATTAAAGTGAGGAGAACTCAGAACTGCTTAGCAAAAGCATGTAAGGACCTGAAGATAAAGCTCTGATTATGAGATCCTGGTAAATAGGGTTGGTAGCTCAAGGCCAGTGTACTGACAAACACCAGGAATCCAGCTGCAGCAGCTACTGCAAAGGCTCACTTGAAGGGTGTCACCTTTCTCTCCTTGAGGGTGTCTAGGCCACAAGGCAGTTAGTAAAGGTAAAGATGCTTTGGCAAACTAATGATCTGGCTTCAAACTGAGCTGCTTGATGTGTGCAGGCACTGGTGTGAACTGCGTGTCCTGCCTTGTGCAGTCCCGTGGCCAAAACGTGGATGGAGAACGCACCAGTTTAGACTGATAGATCCATTTCTTTCATTTGGCTCTGTTTCTGAGGCTATTTCCCTGTGGGAGATGAGTTTCATAGTGGTACTGCACGTGGTTTGGCACCTGCATGTTGTTGGTGTCATTGCTGTTCTCAAACCCAGCAAGGGCCATGTCCATGGAGAGGTACTGGGGACATTCTGGGTAGTGGCAGATGAGCTGTGGGTCCTGTAGCACACAGCTGCCTGGCACTGGCAGGAGATGGAACTTGTTGGACTGTTGCTCTGTTTTTTTTAGCCCATTAGGCACAATTGAAGTCTGTGAGTTATGCTGTGCCAGGCTGCTCTCAAGGCTAACCTTGTACCCTGACTTCCTTTGGTCTGAACCCCAGACCTTCAATAGTGGCTGTACCCTCAAAAATAAAACCCCTCTTAAAAATCTCAATTTGCAGGTAGGGAGCTTAAAGAACAAATACAGATATATATATATATATATATATAAAACATTGAAGGAGAATGCATGCTAATCCCCTCAAAGGGCAGCTACAAGTAAGTGTTACCAACTTCTTGTCCACTGGATGAAAATGAAGGGTACCTTTTGGGATTAAGCTGCTGACCATCTTCTGACATCAGATAGAGCAAATGCTCTTACCTTCAGAGTGGAGCATACCATTTCTTGCTCTGTACCTAGCAACAGATGAGTTGTCACCCTGACCAACAATCATGGCATATCCAATATGCTCTGTGAAATGCCTTCCAGCCTCCTCTAGCCTCACACGTGGCTGGACACCTTCTGGGGTGTTCAGTGAGGCAGGCTCAGTGCAGTGTAGAAAGGATTGGGCTGCAGGTAAGGAAAGTGAGTGGTGAAATCTCTTGCACTACTTTATAATCTTCAGTGCTAATCCAAAATGATGCAAGAGCTCAACTGCTGCTGCTAGCTTATGTTCCTGGGGATGCACAGCATGGGGTGGCCAGAGCCGCTGTCTTAGTCTGAGTTGTGAAAAAAATCAAGGAATGAGTGTGGTGTCAGGTCTTGCTTCAGTCAGGTGGGAAGGAGGCAGATCTGAGCTCTTGCAATTTCAGCTTTGAAGTGCCGTCTCATGGGTTTTACCTCCATTTTTACTGGGCTTACCTAAGCTTTTACTAAAGTCCTGTTAACAGATGCATGTGGCTGCTGATTTCTGTGTGTCCCTCCCTCCTCGTTTCCATTTCTGAGGTGACTGCTGGAGCCTCTTCAGTGTTGCAGTTTACTTCAGCTGTGGGTGCTGCTCAGACTGCAATTGTGTTGAGGCAGAGCTTCTCTGTCTTTACCTAGTGATCTCAGCTCTGAGTAATCTTGCAGCACAGTGTGCAGGTGGTTGTTTCTTTTTTACAGTGGGAGAGATTATTTTGCCAAAGGTGCTTCCTGAGGTGCTGCCTCTTCTGCCTCTTGCAGTCCTGAAGGTGAAAATGGTTATTGAAATGAAGGACGCTGACCTCAGACAGTAAACATCTCCATGCTGAGTATTTGGATGTTGAAGGAGACTTTGAGTGGCTTCTCATGCTCAGTTGTGTTGTAAACAAATGGCTGGGTGAAACATTTCTGGTGGTGTTAGCTTCTGCCCTGTGCTGTGGCTCTGCCCATGATGCTAGACTGTACAGAGACAATATAACTGGAGCTGGATGCCCCAGTTAGGTAGCAAATTTGACACAGGCTCATTTTGAACAATGATATTGCTTCCTCCAAAGATGGAAGAGGAATTCCTGTTGAAAAGATGGAGTCTGTATGGAATTCCCTGGCTGTTCAAAGATGGACTTGAGTCCTGTGAGAAGCAGCCCCATAGCTGTGTGGCCTGAAGGGCAGGACTGAAGTCTGATCAGCTCTGTCTTTGTGGGGATATGTTTACTGTGTCAGACCAAGGGTGAAGGTTGAAATGCCTGTGGCAATGTGGGAAACCTCTTTGCAAATACAGGTGAGAGCTCTTGCTGCTGTTCTGCTCAGTGGCTTTTACCCTGTTCTATGCAGTGGTGTGCCTAGCCTGCCTTTGCTTCAGGTACCTCATGGAAACAGCTCTTGCATCCCTATTCCAGTCTGAATTGTCCTGTTATCAACCTCAGTGGTGATATTGTCAGCTTAACAGTAGCTGCTATCCTGAGCAGGTGACTCTTGTACAAATCAGAGGTGTTTTGGCAGAGTGAGTAGGATGATGCTTATTCAGATCATCTTAAATGTGTTTCTGTTCTCTCCCCAGGTTTTTGATAACTATGCTGTAACAGTGATGATTGGAGGAGAGCCTTACACCCTTGGCCTCTTTGATACTGCAGGTGAGGAATCAAGTACTTCTGTCATTGTAACTGACATTAGTTGAGGTGATGTGGGACATGAAGACATACAGTTGGTTCTTTTTGTTAGGAAAGGGGAAAATATTTCTTGTGGTTTCTTTTCAGTCCTGACCTTTAGGGAGCTGCTGAGGTACTTAAAAACCCAAAACATAAAACCCCCCAAAACAAGAAAACCTTTCACTTTTAGATCTCTGTTCTTAATCTCTTTGCAGCATAAAACCATTGAGGTTGGAAAAGATCTTTAAGATTGAGGCCAACTGTGAACCCAGCTCTGCCGTGGCCACCACTAACCCATGTCTGTCAGCACCACAGCTCCACAGCTTTGGAATCCCTTCAGAGCTGGGGACTCCAACCACGGTCCTGGACAGCCTGTGCCAGGGCTGGAAAACAATTATGGGCAAGAAATTGTTCCCAGTCTCTAATATAAACCTCTCTTGGTGCAACTTGAGCCTGTGTCCTCTTGTCCTGTCACTTGTAGCTTGGCAGCCAGAGACCCTGAGCCCCAGTCACAGCCTCCTGTCAGGGAGTGTCAGAGAGGGCTCCTGTCTGCCCTCAGCCTCCTCTTCTCCAGCCTCAACACCCCCATTCAGTCCCTCAGCCCCTCCCCAGCACCCTTGTGCTCCAGCCCCTTCCCCAGCTCTGTGCCTGGCTCTGGCCACGCTGCAGCCCCTCAGTGTCCCTGTGGCAGTGAGTGAGGGGCCCGGCACTGACACAGCCCTGGAGCTGCAGCCTCCCCAGGGCCCAGCACAGGGGACAATCCCTGCCCTGCTCCTGCTGCCACCCCACTGCTGATCCCAACCAGGATGCCCTTGGCCTTCTTGCCCCCCTGGGCACGCTGCTGGCTCATATTCAGCTGACTGTTGACCAACACCCCCAGGTCTGTAGTGTCTTATTTGATTAATGAAATGATCTTAGCCTTCCAGTTAAACACTTCAGCTTTAATTAGCTCTTCACACCCTTCTCCCAAATGTGATTTGTGTGTTATTTTAAATACCTTAGCTCTTCAGTGAGGTGTTAAGTAGGGGAGAGGAGCTCCTTTCTGGCACATGTTGTTCAGGCTACTGTAGGGACCACTATAAAGATGGATCTCAACTGTCAGCACTCTGGTACCTGTGTGAGTAAGAGCTGCGTTGGGTCTTTCTCTGCCTGTTTTCCTGCTGAGGTCCTCTGGGTTCAGGCCTCTGGACACTGGCACGTGTGAGGATGTGCATATGCACATAGTGTGTGTCAGTGTGAGGGCAGTCACTCACCTTGTCATTCTGAAAACTTACCCAGTGGCTGTAGTGCAGGTGACTGTGCACTTGTGAGTACAAAGGATTTCCTTTCAGAAATGGGAGATGTCCTTTGGTAAAGCTCACCTGCTTTTTGCTGCCAGCACAAGTGACAGAGCTTAACAGTGGAGAAACCCCCTATTACTGGCTGTCAAACTTAAAAAAGGAGAAGTCTTGGTTTGGAACCTGTGCTGTGAAGACAAAGCTTTTTGCAGTGGTTTGTTAATCACCACAAGATATTTTTGGTCAGTGCTTAGCCCGTCTGTGTCCAGCCAAGCACGACAGCTGTTACAACATCCATCCATCTTCAAACTGGAGATGATCCTCTGCTGAGGTGGCCTGAGTGCTGAGTCATGTGCTTCAGGATCTCAGAGGTCTTTGTCCTGTGTGATAGGTGAGAGAGCATCAGCTGAAATCTGAGACAGTTTGAACAAGTGTTTCTGATTTGATTGCCACAAGTCCAGCAGCTCTCAGTGCCACGTTTGCTTACTAAAAAAAGTGCTGCTGAATTGAGAGGAGAATGAACTTGGGCAGAGTCAGGCTGGTGGGTCAGTGCTGGTCATGGTGCCTTGCAGGGACTGCCTGCTCTCTTCCAGACTCAGAGGCAAGAGCCTGGCTTCCCCTGATGCACAGCCTGCACCAGGGCTCCAGTGTGTTTTTAGAGGACCACTGCTGGACAGCCTCAACATGCTCTCACCTGGAACAGCAGCATTCTCCTCTACCAGTTGGAAGACACTTGTCTAAGTAGTTGGAAGCATAAATCAGAATGTTGTAGTGAAAAAACACCACTGCTTTTTATTTTCTCTCCAAACTGCAGGGTAATGAAATTTGATGGCATGGTACTTGTAATGAATAGAGCAGCTGCAAAAGGCTTCAGAAACAGATGAGTGTTCTGCATCCTCTCACTGTAATTGAGGACAGTGTTATGGAGGGTGAAGGGGTTTGCTCTAGAAGTTGATCAGACTTCCCTGCTCTCCTTGTTACACAGGAATTGAATGAATTCTGGATTGGAAAATTAGGATCTTGGAATGTTTGGGTTCTGGGTTCAGGGTATGTGTATTTGCTGAAGAGTTAAGGTGAATCACAGTAATGCTGCTGGGCTGCGTATGCATTCTGACCACTTGAAAAAGGCAGGATCTCATTGCTTGGGTCTAACACTGTGTTCATTTTCTCCTCTCCTAGGTCAGGAAGACTATGATAGATTACGACCCCTCAGCTATCCACAGACAGATGTATTTCTGGTCTGTTTTTCGGTGGTGTCTCCTTCTTCATTTGAAAATGTGAAAGAAAAGGTTGGTTGAACTCTGCCTAGAAAGGGAATGAATGGCTGCTGTTACTGTCAGAAACATCTTGGTTGTCATCTTGGGTAGTTAGTAACAAAAAACCCTGTCTTCTCTGTCTTTAGTGGGTACCTGAAATTACTCACCACTGTCCAAAGACTCCTTTCCTGCTTGTTGGGACCCAAATTGATCTCAGAGATGATCCCTCAACAATTGAGAAACTTGCTAAGAACAAGCAGAAACCTATAACTCCAGAGACAGCTGAGAAACTGGCCCGGGACCTGAAGGCTGTCAAATACGTGGAGTGCTCTGCACTGACGCAGGTGAGGGTTGGGTTGTGACCGTTTGTGCTTGCTCATATTCCATGCTTTTCTTCAGTTATGGGGAAAACCAGCACAGTACAGATGTGAAAGGATACAAGCTCTGTTTCTGCTGTTGACACTGAAGCTTTCCCTTTGTCCTGTTGCTCTAATGCATGAGGAGGTGGCAGTGGTAGAACATCAGCCTATGAGGATCAGGCGTGGCGTGCTGGGCTGATGGAGGAGGGACGTGCTTGCTGTGTTTGCTTTTGTGTTGGAGGAAAATAACTACTGAAAACTTAGAAGGTGTGTTATGGACAATAAATGGCTTAGGACACACAGTGCAGCATACTGCTGAAGAGAACAGGCAAAGACAACAAACCTCTCAGAAGGGTCAGTTGTGCTTTTTAGGACTTTTAGGCCTTTGTACTCCTGAGATCTTCTTTGTCTTTCTGTGCAGTGGTGGGGAGCTGTTTCCTGTGTCCAACTTAATGTGGAAGTTCTGTTGAAAAGGAAAACAACAGTGAAATAATTCTTGAGATGTAAACATGGTGTTGTGTGAACTAACTTGTGAACATGAGACTAAAGGCAGCTGCCACAGCTGATTGGAGGCCAGGAGAGCTGATTATCCTGCTAGGGTGGGGTGGAGGGGAGCCATTGGCTGGCTAGCTGCTGTGTTGCCTTGACTTTGGATGCCCAGGAAACTTCATCATGCATGCCTGCTCTTTAACAACTTCCTTAATGCTACTCTGTAAAGAATTTGTCCCAACCTGCTGTGTGTGGAACAAGGGATGTGCAGTACCAAGTCCTTCTCTGTGCATTCATCTCGGGTGTCTTGAGCACAGAGCTTTATTGCTAAACTTCATGAAACCTCAAGTTCTGCTTAACTTGCACCTTTTGCCCAGACTGCATGTTGACTCTCCCATTTGGGATCCTGAGACATTGTGTTTTCTGTAACAAAGCTTTGCCTGAGTGCTTGCTGAGGAGATGGAGCTGTGCAGGACACTGGCACTGGAGGTGCTGTGGTGAGGCACCCTGCAGTTCATCCTGGGAGCCCCTGATCGAGAGGTGTCTTGGCTCTGCTTCCTTAGTGCCCACATGCAAGCTGAGGGTTGTTTCTGTTTGAGCTGTATGTTCTGTTCAGTCCCAAAATACCATTTCAGATGGTTTGTTACACATCCTGAGTGCTGCTGCTAACTAGCCTGTAGAGCCTGCTAATTGGATAAATACATACTGGGACTTTGTCCTGTATTGCTCACTGAGACCCTTTCCTCTGTAGCTTTCAACTTGCCTTGTTTAGTCTGCTCAGATGACATGGAAGCACTTCGAGTTACCAGAGTAAGAGCTGATACGATTAAAAGTTTCAGTGTGTATCCGTTCTGTTTGTTTCCAGATAGACTAAACTCCATCTGTGGCAGAGAACAGCTTCATGCACTTGGGAGCTCAGCCTGGATTCCTTCCAGGGCAGTAGTGCTTGTATGCCCATCATTGGCTTTAAGATTCAAGAGTAATCTGTGAGAAGGTTCAGAAGCCTTCTCACCCGGAAGACTAGTTGGTTTGCATCTGCTCTGTTTGTCTTTCTCAGATTGATGTTGACTCCCCTCCCAAAAGGCCTTTTCCCTCAGTGACAGCAGCCAGACAGCAGCAAGGATGATCAGTGAAGGGCTGTCTGAAGCTCCTGGCAGCTGCCTAGCTGGCAGCTTGCAGAACACAGAAGTCAGGTGGCCCACCTAGCCAGGAGGGTTGCTTTCCTATCTGTAAGGCAGTGTTGTAGTAGCTAAAGCTAGACTTGGCTAGGTAGTCCAAGCTGTCTTTAACCTTAGCCTACGCCTCATCAGTCTAGGGTGGTTTTTTTTCCTTCTTAACTAATTTACAAATTACTTTGACCCCACAGTAGTGAGTAACCCTAAAATCGTGGCATTTTTTCCCTGAAAGAATTTGCTTGTCTGTGGGCAATAGCAGATGTTCTGAAGGTACTGTTGTAAGTAAGAGTTGTAAGAGGCCAGGTTTTATTTTCTGCAACAGCAAATCTCCTTCTCCACGAGTCTTAGTGACTGCAATGCTAACAATCAGTTTTGTCCCCCTTTCCTCAAGCTGTGAAATCTCTTCTTGTGATTTCGATGCTTTGAATGTCTGTTTTCATCCTTCCTCTACAAAATAGTGTAAGGTACCACTATAAAAAGTGGATGACACTTTACTGTTGGGAAAGGGAGGTTGCATCTGTTAAACACCCGAGCAGACTTTCTGAAGCTCAGTGCTAGTGTCCAACACAAGGAAGAGCTCTGAATTCTGCTCCTTTGGTTTTTTCCCCTGTGCTGCTGTGTTGACACTTTTGGCACAGGTTTGTAAAGTTGCCAGACTGAGTGAAGAGGGTGAGCAGAGCCTGAGCTCAGCCTGTTTCCCAGTGCAGCACAGGAGCTTTGTTGCTTGAATGGGAGTGTCATGGTCTGTGTGCCAGTGGTATCACACACAGTTCCCTTGGGGTGGTTACTCTTGGACGATCCAGACTTCTAATTCTAGTTTCATTTTCACAACAGTTTTGGCCCTGTCCTGTGGGGTTTGGGTTTTTTTTTTTTTACCTTCTCTTCCCTTATCCCATTTTTTTTTGCCTTCAAAACAAATCCCAAATTGGTTTCTCATGTGCAATATGAAAACGAAAGAGGAATCCTTGAGTAGGAGAATCATGGAATCGTGTTTTCTTGACTTTTGTTCTGCCTGGGTTCTTGCTCCAATGGTACATAAATGAGTTTACACTGCAGCCTCATTCTCATAGAGAAGGGAAACCCCAATTAGTGCTCAGATTTCACACAGACATTATTTCTCTGAAGTCTCTGGCTCTTTTGTCAGCCTGGGTTGCAACTGCAGAGGTTGCTGGGGAGGAGACAGAGGCTGATGGTACATGGTCATTTCCTTAAATTCCCCTTTTTCAAGTATAACCTTCTGTGTAACGTGATGGGTTTAAATGCTTCCAGGTGGAATTGCCTCAAAGACCTTCTGTGTTTGTGCTGCAGTAAAACAAGCTAAAGGACATTCTCAAAGGGGTGAATTGAGTCCAACCTGTGAGGGAGAAACTATTTGCACTTGATTAAAAAAAGACAGTCTGAGTTTTGCCAAGTTTACAATTGTGTACAAGGAGCAATTTCAGCTTCTCTTTTTGTCTTTCTCTGGGACAAAACAGTTGTTCTGAATGGCTGGAGTTTGTGCTCATAACAGTAGATTTAGGCGAGTCCAGTTAAGCATCAGCTGAGCCAGGTTTCGCTCCTGCTGGGAGGGACCTGGCAGGGATGGGTGGGAGCGGTGGCACCGCGGCGTTCCCCTTGTGCTTACAGCGAACTCAGTGCATGCTTCATGCCCCGGCCTAATCCCTGCAGGCTCCTTGCAGCTCTGTAACTGCTTGTCTGGTGTCGGAGCTTGGTTATTCCAATCTGTCTTCCCCTGGCTCGAGTGGTTTTACTTGGCTTTGGTAACTGGACTGAATAACTGCAAGGCCTCAGTGGCAGAGCAGCAGCCCTGGTGAGGCAGCATCGCTTCCCTGAGCCCCCCGGCTGGTGCCTGAGGGTGATGATGGCTTACCAGAGAGCCACTGCTTCCATCCCAGATGATGTTTTGCCAGCCATCCGGAGAACTTCAGTTATTCAGGGGCTGAATTCACAAAGCAGAGGAGTTGTTTGGAGCCTTTTCTGTGGACGGGCCGCTGCTGGGGTGGTTGGGAGCAGTGTCCGTGCATCAGAGGCGCTTTGCTTATCCACAGCGGGTGGCTGGACAAGGTTTATCTGACCTCTGGGGTTCGTGTGGTGGGACAAGCTGCTCCCCACCGTGGCTGTTCCCCTGTAAACTCCCCAAGGCTCTATTCAGCAGTTAAATGGAAAGCACCATCTTTGGTGTGGCCCCTCCCACCCCCGTGCTCTTGCCAATCGCTGCTGTGGTTGTGTCTCTGCCCTTCTGGGTGTTCATTTTGTGTAACTCGGTGTGTCACACGTTCTGACTTCTGGGTCATCTCTGTGAATTTCCTTCTGGGATCTACTTTGATTTTTTTCTTTTGCAAAATAAATCTGTGTACTGCTTCTGTGGATTCAGCCTGGTCTGTCCTGAATGCTCTTTGTATCTGCTTGTTTTTCTCTAATCCTCTAACCTGGCTGCCTTTTTTTCTCCTCCCCTCTGTCTTGTAGAGAGGTCTGAAGAATGTGTTTGATGAGGCTATCCTAGCTGCCCTCGAGCCTCCGGAAACTCAGCCCAAAAGGAAGTGCTGTATATTCTAAACTCTCTCCTTCCCCTCTTGCTGCTGCTTTTCTCTGTCCCGCTACTGTAGAAACCTGGTTTAAACAAACAAACAAACAAAAGAGAATAAAACCACCTTGATTGCAAGCTGTTGTGTCTGCTTACCATCTCAGAGCAACCTCTGTATTAGCTCTTGGACTGAAAACAGGATCTTTAGTAAAACGTTGTGACTGTGGGACACCAACTGGACTCGCTTAACTCTCTACTGCTTGGGTTGCCAGATGTGGGTAGCTTTATGATTGAGGCTGGTGGGGGAAAAAGGATCTGTGGTTATACCATTACTGAAAGAAAGATCAAAAGAATTAAGATTGTGATGTTTTGATCTTCCTGAATCCAACTGGAAGAAGCTGATGCCTGTCTTTTCAATTTCTACTTGTGACTCTTGTTAACTGTATTTGCATGACAAAAGTACCTGGAACAGTGACCTGCAAGTTGTAATGTGAAGGGTTTTCTGGTTCTCCTTTGTGCAGTGAGATGTTTTTCTGTTTGCTATTGCTTTGGCTGTCTGTGCTGTAGTGGAGTATTTGTCAGTCCTGGGAGGGAAGGAAATATCAATGTACTTGCTACTGCTTGATGAACTGTTTAAAATCCTCGCTTTCACTACCATGGTAGACCTCTTCATTTCAACAATAGATCCTTAAAGCCTGTTACTGTAAGATGTAAAGCTACTTCTTACTCTCATGCTTCTGGTTTTTATTGTTTGAAGGAGAAAAACGTCAATTGTAGCTTGTCTTTAACTTTTGGAATTAAAAGTTGCAGTTGTTTGTATGAGTGACTGACGCAGCTTTATTCCGATTGCCCTTCCTGGCTTCAGTTTAACACTTAACCCAACGTACAGCCCCTGCTTTGTGTCCTCCTCCAGTCTTGACTTCTCTGAGGCCATGCACAGCTCCTGGGTTCTACCTGGCTGCTCCTAAGCCTGCCCAGAGCGTGTGTGGAGCGCTGCACCGCTGCATGCTGCCCTTGTCTCCTCTCTCCCCTGACACGGGTGTCTGCGCTGCATCCAGCTCTTCCATTTGAATGCGGCGCCTTCTGCTTTGTCGTTGGCATGTGAGACATGTTCCTGGCCACCTAATCATAACACCTGCCTTAAGAAATGTGTGTCTTGCTTCTTGTGGAGTTAATACAGGTGTGGGCTGCAAGGATTCACGTTCCTGCTCAGAGCATGGGATGCCGTGCTGAGGAGCTGCTGACCGCAGCAACGCGGCGCAGGCAGAGCCCAGCTGAGCCAGGGCACCTCTGGGGCTTGTAGCTGGCAAACCTCGCTTCATCCTGACAGGGGTTTAGCTGCCACTTGGCTTTCTGTGGTTTTTGTTTGTGTGAAAACTCAAAAAATGAGACTGCCCCTTTCTCTCTTTGCCCCTTTTCAGAAAGGCCTAAAGAATGTATTTGACGAAGCGATATTGGCTGCCCTGGAGCCTCCGGAGCCGAAGAAGACTCGCAGGTGTGTGCTGCTATGAACGCCCCTCCACAGCCCCTTCTGCAGAGCTGGTGTTTGAAGTCATACTAAAAGCAATGTTTAAATCAAACTAAAGATACAAATTTTGAGATTTGTTTTTTTTTTTTGCAATAATGACAAACGCCCTGCACTCCCATCTGCCCCACACCATCCCTGTGTCAGGTGTTAGTGTTTATTCCCCACTGCCCCCTCCATTCAGTTCCACTAGTTAATTTTGAGTAATTCTCTATTACCAGAAAACACTGATCAGTACTAGGTTTGGGTTTTGTTTACCATTTCTAACGTTGGGTTTCAAATCCAGGCATGCTTGTGATGACTTGCTGTAACAGACTAATTCTAGGCTGTTTTAACTGAAGCCTTGTCCCTTATGCCAGTCTGGCAAGACTTGGTTCTGGTTTCAAGAACTCGTTTCAAGAACAGCAGCCTGGGTGTGAGCAGACTTTAGTACTCCAGACACAGACAAGTAAAAACGTCCCAAGCTGGTGCTCCTCGAAGGAGGAGTGTAGAAAGCGTATCTGCATCTCCTCTGAAGTTGCCTTGTACCTCTTCCCCTGGCTTTCCACTGTGCAGGTCATCAGTTTCTACCCCATCCTCTAAATTATGAAGCCTTAGGAATAGGAAAATCCTTTTCTCTGGATGCACCATCAGACTTGAAACTAGCTTGCCAGTCTCTTCCTTAATCTTTGGCATCATAAGCTATTGTCACGTAATGAGGAAGTAATTGCCCCTTTTGAAGCACACCCAGCTGAGTCAGTTGGCTTTTAACAAATCCATCTTCTGCCAGTCCTTAATTATCAGAGAAACAATAGTGCCCAACATCTGCATAGCTGGATGGACACTGAGGGACCTTGGTGTATGTTGAGTTCCGGGGCTGGCCCTGGTGGTGCATCTCTTAGGGGATGGCTTGGCATCCTTTGGAGAGGAGTGGAAAGACAGACCTATGTCAGTAGGAAAGGACTGCAGGGAGGAGTTTCTAGTATTTAGTGTGTCACCATTCAGGGACCAGTGGAGGGAATCCCCTTGTTCTGCATTTTGCCCTGAGATGGGCTCCAGCCCGCTGGGGATGTCTGCAGGGTCTGGGCACAGACTGACTGCAGTGGCATGGGGGTTGTACCAAAAATGTATTTTGGCTTGCAAATTCAAAGGGTTTTTTTTTTTTAAGACTTAAGGAATCTTCTCCATCTTCCAAAATTCCAGTGTTCTTGTAGACTCATTAGTGTTGAACCAATGCTTTTTCCATGTCTAAGTTCTTTGTATATGCATTCTTTTCAGATGTATTAAACATAAAGTATCTTCACAAGCCTGCCTGAGGGTAGTTATTTCCTTTTACCTTTCTCTGGAGTGTTGAAGGACTTTTAAAGATGGCTTTTATCCCTTGCACACTCTTCTCTCCTTGCAAGTTGGTCTGGGTCTTTCCTTACTGCTTGCTTAGTCCTGTCACTTCATGTTTTCACTTGTCTCTGCTGCTGCCCTCCCTGCTATTGAGGTTGATCTCTGCTGCAGAGTCTTTTCTGTCACATCTGACTGAAGAGAGGGCACAGTGGTTCTTAAGGAAAGGAGTGCTCATCGTTGGGCACGTTCCCAAGTCCTAGAAGTTGTCTTCTGGGGGCTCTCAGGCTCCTGCACATCTTATGTCAAGAAGCTGGTCCTTGCTCCCTGTTGTGGGCAGACACCCTGAAGAGACAAATGCCAGCAAGTCCCCTCCCCAAAACACACCCAATTTCTGACACCTTTGTGTTCATTCTCCAAAGAACCTGTGAGATCTGACACTGATAATGCATAACTGGTATCAATTACTGAAACACCTTCCAAAGAGCCTCATTAAAGGTTGCTTTTAAGATATTGACTTGTGGCTGCTGTAGTCCCAGAAGCTCAGGGTGACATCTGTGCTTTTCACCTTTCTCAGCGATCGGCTGTGCAGCTCAGTGCTCAGTTGCTGTCTGCAGTGGGGGCCTTGGCCGTAGGTCTGTGGCTTGCAGTTGGGAGTACTGCTGCTCCTTGTGATATGTGGTGACAGCTGAGGGGTAGTGGCTATTCCATGTGCTTACAGCAGGCTGAGCTGGGCTTCTCATAGCTAAATGTCATTCACATGTCTCAAGCCAGCAGCAAGATTGGTGACCGAGAGGCTGCCTGTGTGAAATCGGACAGGAAACTGTCTCTGAAGCAAAGGGAGAACCTTTAGGGCTCCAGCTCTAAGTAGCAGAGTTATCCTGTAAAGCTTTTTCTGTCTTGGATGCATCCTTGTGTAGGGATTGCCCATAGCTCTCTGGTCCCTCTGCATCTGTTCTCATGACAGTGATCTGTGCCAGTCCTTTCTGCAGGTCCATTTGCCTAAGCACTAAAGTCTGTGCTGTTAGAGCAGTATCAGGAGGTTACCCTTGGCTCTGGAGGGAATCCTGGAGGTGCTGGATGCTGGTAAAACACCCTTTTCAAAGAGCAGGGCTGCTTCATTCTCACTGTGGCATTTGCTTTGCCTGTCTGTCCAGTAGCTCTGTGGGTCTGCCAGGACATGGCTGTCCAGGCCAGAAGGAGGATGAGATGCTGGAGTTGGTTACAACAGTCCAGTCAGCACTGCTTGCAGGCTGTTTAGCACCATGCTCTCTTCCTCTGGAGCTCAGTCTCTCCTAAGCAGGGTGTGATGTGTGCTCTGTGCTGCCAGGCTGTATGAATGTAGGAGCTCCTGGGTGAGTGCCTCCCTTTCTGTGTGAAGGCATGCAGAAGTGGGCAAAGCCACTACTTTCCTCCTCTCTGGAAGTGCCATTTTCAGCTGGTGGGTTTGAAAGCGAAGTTCCTGGAGGCAGATGGGAATCCTTGGCACTTCTCTTGATACTGGTGTGGCAAGCTAGCATGTGGTGTGAGCTGGCCTTGCCTCGTGCTCCTGCTTTCATAGTCGAGGCCTCTGCAGCTTTGGGATGTCTTCCTCTCACCTGTGAGGGTTCTTGAGGTACCTGTAGTAGCTCACCAACAAACACAGTGTGTGAAGTCTGGGCTGGCTGCTTAACCCACTACTCCGTGGTGTGTTGTAAAAGGTCCAAGGGTCACTCTTCTCTGGTGAGAAGGCATCTGAGAGTCATATTAAAGTTGCTCCAAGGACTGGAGGCTGCGTGGAAACTGAAGAAGCAGCTTCTTGTTGTAACAGCTGGGACACCTGGGGGTTTCATCATGAAATCTTGTGGTTATTCATGTTGCTTTTCTAAACAGCCACTTCTTCCCACACCAGGACTGGGTTAGTGATTCCTGGGTTTCAGCTGCCTCTCATGGGAACCTCCAGTTTCTAATACTAAATCAGCTTTGCTCAAAAGCAGGTAGTAAGCAGAGCTCTTGCTCCTGCTCCTGCTGCTGCTCTAAACGAGTGGCCGTGTGTCTTCATCAGCTGCTTGTTATCTCTGAAGCAGTGGTCATCTCCTTTCCCTCCCTTGCTGCCTGTTCCCACACCATCCTTCACATGAGCTCCATGAAGTTGTGCAGGGAGATGATCACACTCACTAATTGCACAGAAAGGGAACATCGTGCAGGACACTTTCCTGCTGCACTGCTGATTGGTTTTTGTGGTCAAGCTGATGCCAAAATGCCTGCAAGGGAGGAGGTAAGAGAGCAGATCTGGCACAGAGGCTTAGGGAGGAGGAGGCAGTGTGCACACAGTCTGACCAGTTCAGGTAAAAACACGTATGCTGTGGTGACAAATAGCATGAATCACTTTGTTTTCTCTCTCTCTGCTGTTGTCAACAGAGTGGAAATATGGAAATGGAGGACTGTCAGCTAAACAAACGAGTCCTTAAGGTGGAGAAAAGCTTTGTCTCTCCTGTAAGAGCAATTCTTGCATCAGAAATGCAAACCAGGAGCTTGGACTGCTCCAGGCTTGATGACTAATGAGAAGAGGGCTCCAGGGCAGCAGTTGCTTTTCCCAGCAGCAGACAACTTTAAGCACACCTTTATGTTCAGCCCTCCCTTGCTTGAAGTTAACACAGCAATTCCCCCACTGATCCTAGAATCACAGCATGGTGGGTGTGGAAAGGGACCTTTAGAGCTCATCCAGTCCAACCCCCCTGCAGAAGCAGCTCCCACCTAGATCAGGTCACACAGGAATGGGTCCAGGTGGGTTTTGAGCTCCAAGGAAGGAGCCTCCACACCCTCCCTGGGCAGCCTGAGCCAGGGCTCCCTCACTCAAACAGTTTCTTCTTATATTTAAGTGCAACTATTTGTGTTGCAGCTTCATCCCATCACCCCTTGTGCTGTTGCTGGATACAATAGAAAAAGAGGATACCCCAATCTCCTGACACCCACCACTTAGATACTTAATGAGAACCCCCACAGTCTCTTAGACTCTCAGTCTCCTCTTCAGACTAAACAGCCCCAGTTCCTGCAGCCTTTCCTCATAAGGAAGATGCTGCAGTGCCTGATCTCACTAACCCTGCTGTTGCTGTAGTTCCTGGGGCAGGCCTGGGCTCTGCACAGCTGCTGTAACACCGGTGCTAAGCTTGTGGCTGGTTTTTTTTTAATCTGCAAGCTTCTGTGTGCTCTGCCATCAGGAAGACGTTGGAGAAAGGAGCTTTTTCTTGCTCTCCTTTGCCTTCTTCCCTGTGGGGTGATGGGAAGCTGATATGCTGTGCAAGAAATGGTGCTGCTGAACAGAGGCAGCTGAGATGATCTTTTCTCAGGCAAGGAGGAGATGAGGGAGGCAGAGCTCTGCACCTTCCCCAGGAGGCAGCTGATGGGATCAGCCAGATCCTGGGCTGGGCATTATACTTAGGAGGTGTGGCCCTTATTAAAACAAGGGTAGGGGCTTGTGCAAGGGAGGATGAGCACCTTTGATAAGACCTCAGAGATAAAGTTTTCAGGAGCAGCTGCATCTTCACCAGCACCCCTGAGTCACTCGGGCTGCTTTGTGGCTTTGCCCCTGTGCTCTGAGAGGCTTTCCAAGCAGCCTGCTGTCACATCTGACACAGGGACACCCCTCTTCATTGTTCACTGTCTGTGCCTGGCTTGTGTCTGCCTGCTCTTCCTTCTCTACTGAGCTCCCAGAAGAGAGATTGGACAAGGTGCAGCTCCTTCATTGCCAGGTCAGTGTGTGGATGTTTCCCATCAGTATGTCAGTGGTTTTTGGAGTGGGCTGGTTGGATTTGTGCTGGGTACAGTTGAGCTGGATGTTGTCCTGCAGCGAGGGGTTGGTGTGTGGGTACCTGGGAGCTGCCTGGGCTGTGCTGGCAGGGCCCCTGGGCAGCGCTCAGCCCTGCTGGCGGCTGCAGTTGCACTTGGCCGGTCCCTTCCTGCTGGCTCTGCTGTTTGCTGCTGTAGACACAGCTAAAAACAGGCTGATGATTTTGGCATGTTCCCAAGAGGCAGCAGTATCCTCTGTTACTTGGCCACCGTCTAGGTCTCATTTTGCAGCTGGTAGCAGCTGCCTCCTTTTAAAAAAAGCCTCGGAGTGGGGTTGGTGAGAACCCTGGTCAGCACTGCCCTGACCCGGCCTTCCCGTCGCCTTGGCTCTCCCCAGCCAGCCCCTCTCCTGCTGGGCATTTCTTTGCCATGGGGTGCTTCTGGGGTCCTGTGCTGGGGAGCTGCTCTGCTTGCCCTGTCTTGTCCATAGCCTTCCCTGCTTCCTCTGAGAAACATTCCTCACTGTTGCCCCTCCTCAACCCCTAGTCTGAGGGCTGCAAGTTAACTGTTTTGAGTGCTCAGAGATCTTCCTGCTAGTGAGGAATCAAACAGAGGAGATGAAGCTTGAGAGAGAAAATATGGCTTCAAAAACTGTAAAGAATAATCCTAAAGTGGTGAAAGTCAGGCTGTTAGTTCTGGCTGGTGACAGGAGCAAAGCCCCTGCCCCTGGCTCTGCATTTCTGCTGGGTTTCGTTACCTTGGGCCCAGGAATGATCTGTCACTTCTGTGAGCTGAATCAGTTGCCCAAACCCAGCCTGGGAAAAAAAGCAACCGTGAGGAGGGAGCTGGGGGCTGGCTGGAGCCTGCACATGAACTCCTGCCCTGAGTGGCCCAGGATTGCGCAAGAGCCTGGCAGCAGGGCCGAGGCTGAGCTCAGCTCCGGGGTTATCTTGAGCTGCTGCTGCCCCATCTCTGACACACCGGCACCTCCTCCCTCTCCCCTTGTCAGCTCTCAACTGCCCAGCTGGCTGCAGTGAGGTCAGATGAGAATGCCCCTTACCATGGGCTTAGACCAGGACACAAAGCCTCGATTAAGAAAGCAAATGCCTTGAGCACAGTGGGGCCTGGATGAGGAGCTGGGCAGTGAAACCTCTGCTGCTGCAACGGGGCTTCTGCATGATTTTGAGGACTCTCTTGGGTATGGAGTCTGACACTTCTGCCCTCTGCCTGCTCCTCAGCCTTGCTGGCGTTTGAGAGTAATGAAGGTGGTGTGTTTGTCTGATTACCCCTCATCCAGTGGTCCCTGGCAACTAGCAAAGTCTCTTCCTTACTCCACGGAGCTCTTTGAGCCTGAATTGTCAAGAGCATCCCTGCGAAGGACCCAGTCCCCACAGACCCTGTCTGCTGGCTGCTGGCAGGCACTGGGACCCCTTTGCAGCGCGGATGAAGGCTCCTCTGAGCTGTCAGCACTCACCTGAAAGGGCAGAGTGTGTGCTGGGGTGGGTGTCTGTGACTGGCCAGGCCAGCAGGTTCCTGTGCTCCGCATCGTTTCAGACACCCTCTGCTGGCTTTGGGCAGAAGGACTGAGGTGCAGCCCCAAGCTGTGACAGCAGCTGCTTCTCAGGGCCTCTGCAGCACATCAGCCACAGCCCCTCACACAGGGATGGGGGTAGCAGAGCCCTGTGGGGCTCACACAGCTCAGTGGGAGGACACTGGATGCTTCTGGGTGAGATGATGGAGTGTTGGAAGAGGAAAATGCAGGCTTGGGGCCTCACAGCAGCTTCTTCATGGGCTCTGTGGTCAGGGATGGGCTTGAGCTGCAAAGCACAGTTTTACTCTCACCTTTAATCCCTTGCCATCAGCTCTGTGCTGGGTTAAACTACTTGAACTGGATATTTACTGAGTTCCTGACTTTTAGACTTTTCACTTGTGTGTGAAAATCCTTGTTGTCTTCCCTTGGTTTTGGAGAAGTGGTGACCCTGCTGAGGGCTGTGTGGTACAGCCTGGGGCTGCTGCCTACCCTGTGCTGTGGATGGAGCGTGTGTCCAGCTCCTGTGCCTCTGCTCGCTGCACCTCCTGAGCTACAGCAGTGCCTGTGTGACAGCTGCAGGGGGTTGATGAGCAAAGAGCCTGAATCCCCAGGCCGAGGAGTGCAATGGGGGCCCTGGCCAGAGCTGGATGGACACTGTGCAGGTATGTTTGTCTCATTCCTGCACATCTGCCTCTTGTCTGATGGGCTGAGACCTCCCCAGCTGTATATAAACAGAGGAGGGCTGCAGGTAGCACGCTGCCATCTCAGCAAAGGTTGCTGCTGCTGCAAGGACCAGCTCCTCTTTCCTGAAGAAAAGTGGCTTCTGCATGAGTCTGCAGTGCTGCTGACCTGCCAGCACTCACAGTGTGGGGGGTCATCAGCACCTCTTCGTTTGGGCTGGTGATGCTCCCCTGGGAGGGTGTGGGGAGGGCTGTTCACAGAGGGGAGCGGTTGCTTCCTCTGACATGCAGACCTGGAAGGATGGGGGGTAAATAAGCAGAGTGCTGCATCTGTCCTCCTTGACTTTAGCAGATGTAGAGTCCAGGGTGCTGCCTCTCACTGAGGTGTTGACCTCTGTGTGCTCCCAAGGAGGATGGTTACAGCCAGAGGAACTGGCAGCTCTTGACCCTTCCTGAATGGTTTGGGAGCATCAGAGAGGTGGGGAGGTTCACTGGCCAACACCTGTGGCAGCAGTGATGCTGGTAGGTATCTTGCCCCCTCCTTCCCCCTGCCGTGCTGGTTGTAAAGCATTTCTCAACCCATTGAGTGAGAGGCTTCAAAAAGTCCTGTACCCTTGCTCTGCAGCGAATCCTGCTCTGGGTCATTTGTTTCTCCTTCCCCCTTCTCACAGTTTGATCCCTTAGGGGAGCTTGGAGGTGGAAGCACAGTGAAGCATGCTGCCTAGAGCCCTCAGCAATGTGGTCTCCTGCTTCTTGATGGTTCCCAAGTTCACTCGCATGTCCTGGCTCAGGGCTGGGCACTTTCCTCATATCCAAGGGTCAATGTAGAGCCAGAAGCAAATGCAGCTGTGGACACAAAAGGGGGAAGACTCTGAATATCACGTGGTGGATGGAAGCTGACAGTGAGCACCTTCATAGGACCATGGAGGTATTTGGGTTGTTAAAGCCC
>WBNH01012509.1:0-10704 GCA_013401255.1 Urocolius indicus
AGCATCGCGCTGCTCATCCTCTCCCTCATCAGCTACGTCTCGCTCAGGAAGGATATCTTTGGCGCGCCCCGCGCCGCCGGGCCGAACGGGTCCCGCGTGTACATGTTCCACGCGGGATTCAGGTGAGGGCGCTGCGCGGAATAGACGGCACGACCCGGCCCAAGCACGGCGGACAGCTCTTCCCCTTGCCTTCCTTTCACCCCCCACCGCCCCCCGCATTGATCCCGGGCCGTGTCGGTCTGTACCGGGATGCAGCTCCCCCTGCGCACAGCCCCGGCCGTGCTCTGCGCCCTGCAGAGGGGCCCCGGGGGACCGCGGTAACGGGAAGGGCCCGGGNTGCTGATGTCGTCCGACACAGGATCGGGTCGGGCACGGCCTGTAACAGACTGCGGGTCTGTATGTGTCTGTATGGGTCCGTGCGTGTGTGTCTGCGTGGGTCTGTGTGCTCGTTTTCAGGTCCCAGTTCGCAATGAAGTTCCTGGACCCTTCCTTCGTGCCTATCACGAACTCCCTGACCCACGAGCTACAGGAGAAGCCCCCCAAGTGGGTCTTCAACAGGACAGCCTTCACCCATCAGAGGTGAGCATGCGGCCAGGCACTGTGTCCACACGTCCCTTTTGCATCCTCCCTGAGACTGTCCTTTCCCCCCAGGAGTTATGAACATACAATCAGGGGCTGCTAAATACTTTGCACTCTGAGTAATTTGCCAGCAGTGAGAGACAAAATCTGAATCAGAGCATTTTCCCAGGTGGTTACAGCTATATTGAAAGAATTTATTATTTCAGAGCAGGACACCAAGCTGCAACATGCATTATTTTACCAAACAGAATGTGATCCAGTTTCCCAGGGTGCAAATGAAATTGTCATTATTTCAAGACAATGGTTTTAAAACTTGAAATGAATCAGACTGTGACAGACATGAAATGCTATGTTCATGGAGGCCAAAACACACCCAGCTAAACTTCCCAGCACACACCAGTTCTGAACAAGTGCAGTGCTGCTCTGCCTTCCAGTACTGCTCCAACTGAGGGGGCAGGCAGAGAGAGGGGTGTATAGGGTGGGCCTTCAAGCCCGGATCCACTGGAGACACTCCTTTTTCATCGCCTTCTGCCTCCTCTCTGCAGGTCACACTGACTTTCCTGCTGAATGGCAACCAAAAGGGTTTCTTGGTTCCTTCAGCTTTCTCAAAGCTGCTCAGTACTTAATGGGAAGTAAAAGTGCTTTTCCATTTTCTCACTGTGATATGAACTTGGTGGTATCTGGCCAGCATCTTTTATTTACTGGCTTTATTGAAAAATATATATTAGTAAATATCTATATACTTTAATACATGTATGTATATTTTTTTAACCTAGAAAAGAAAATAAAAAAACATTTAGTCATTTAAATAGCTACTACCATCTTGGGCTTTAATTTTGTCTTGACAAATACCTGCTGTTTTAGAGACCACCTTGTGACTCAGCTCACACATCCCAGGCCCCTTGGCTCTGCAGCTGGGCAGCCTCTTGGTGCTGGTGGGCAGGGCTTAGGCTTCTTTCCTCCCCTCTGGTCACCCTCCAGCAAAACAGGATGAGTAATGCCCTTCTAGTGGCACCAAGCACTGCCCCTAAGGAGCCAGAGTCAAGGCCCTTCGCCTGCCCCATCTTTTCCCTGGGACCTCCCAGGCTGGTGACAGTGGCCACTGCTCAGTATTCCTTCATTACTGGCACCACCAGCTCATCCTTCTCTGTGACACCTCTTTGATGATTGTAGCTAATGCCTCAGGATCTGCCTTTGCACTTGTCTGTTAGCCATAGCCCGTAATTAGGGCACCCAGGGGGATTCCATTAATACTTAGGCATTGAAGGATGCAAGCTGAAAGAAAGGTTAGTTGTTTTCCATAAACATGAGCAAATAAAATGGTATTGGTTTTCTAATTTTCTGCTCTGCTAGGGAAATTTCTGAGCAAAACTGATTTTATTTGGGTTTTAGGTGTCCCTAATAACCTTTGTAAAAAAGCCAACATGCTTGTCCAAATGAGACATGAAGGAATTATGTTTATATGGGACAGCAGCTGTCACTTGTTTTGTAATTCAAAGCTCCTTAATGAGAACACAAAACTCCCATATATTTAAAAAGAGCAAAACCATTTGGTTTCGCTTCACATACCTGGTGACAAACATGGCACTCATCATTACCAAAGATCTGTGGTCCAGGTCCGAGAGTGCAACGCACACAGAGAGCACCAGTAGAACCCCTGTTCTGGCCAGGTCCGCTCACTGCCAGGCAGGGCCATGCTGGCAGAGCAGTGAGGTGGCTGCAGGAAGGCTGTGCTGGAAGCCCCATACTGCGTGCTCACACAGATAACCCAGTACTTGCATTTTGACAGGATTCTGAGAGACATGGACACCTCCTTAGCTGGTGGATTAGCAGTTAGGATTGCCCAACAAAGCCAAGTGGAGCTTGAAGTGAGGAGCCAGCTCCATCATTCCTATCTATTTATGTTAATTTAAAAGCTGTTGTGTCACATTTCTCAGGAAATTGCTTTACTACATTAGGAAAAAAAAGTCTATCTGGAAAGAAAATGTCTGTGCCACAAGAAGAGGGGAAATAAAACTCCATGTTTTCTTTTTCTATTTCAGGCAAGAAATCCTTCAGCATGTCGACATCATAAAAAATTTTTCTTTGACCAAGAATAGTGTTCGGATTGGACAGCTAATGCATTATGATTATTCCAGCCATAAGTATGTTTTCTCTATCAGTAATAACTTCCTATCGCTGCTTCCTGACATGTCGCCCATCCTGAACAAGCATTACAACATTTGCGCTGTGGTTGGAAATAGCGGGATCCTGACTGGGAGTCGATGTGGGCAAGAAATAGATAAATCTGATTTTGTTTTTCGTTGCAATTTTGCTCCAACCGAGGCTTTCAAAAAAGATGTGGGAAGGAAAACCAACCTTATGACCTTCAACCCCAGCATCCTGGAAAAGTATTACAACAATCTTTTGACCATTCAGGATCGCAACAACTTCTTTTTAAGTTTGAAAAAGCTCGATGGGACCATTCTTTGGATCCCTGCTTTTTTCTTCCACACATCAGCAACAGTAACAAGAATACTGGTTGACTTCTTTGTTGAGCACAGAAGGCAACTAAAGGTCCAGTTGGCTTGGCCGGGAAATATAATGCAGCATGTTAACAGGTGAGTATTTTTGCTTTGCATTTAACTTGTCAAAATACACCTCTCTCTCTTTCTGTACCAATATAACTCTATCTTTTTTTCTATCCATGCCTGATCTGGTAGGCACTGTCTAGCAGGGCAGGACCCAATACTGCTTGTTTTCAGAGCAGGTTTGTTACTGCTCCAGTATGTACTTCAGTTGTTCCTTTGCAGCTGTCCACTGACAGAGCAGAGGTGAGTTGGCTGTTGGCACCAGGGCATGGTCCATCATTAGGCCCTGTTCCTGTGCTGCTTCTGCAGAGTGAGAGGAGCCTAGGAGAGCTGAGTGAGGTGCTGCAGAGGCAAAGCGCAATGCTGACAGACAGCTACAGGGTGGTCTGAGGAAAATTGCAATAAATCAGAGGAGGGTAATGTTGCCACCTCTTTATCAATTGCAGGTGTGAGTAGGAGCCAGTGAATTCTACTTTTCTGGATCGGATACTACTCCTGGTTAAAAACCATGAAGAGCAGTCCTTGCCTTGTCCAGGCTCACAGCTGTCAGCAGTAACATCATTTTTTTCTTAATGCAAACCTGTGGCATTACTTGCACCTCAGACTAAGATGCCTCTCTCTTTTTCCCAGGTACTGGAAGAACAAACACTTGTCACCCAAGCGGCTGAGCACAGGTATTCTCATGTACACCCTTGCTTCTGCTATATGCGAAGAGATCCACTTGTATGGATTCTGGCCCTTTGGGTTCAACCCCAACACAAGGGAGGATCTCCCATACCACTACTATGATAAAAAGGGAACAAAGTTCACAACCAAGTGGCAGGAGTCCCACCAGCTGCCTGCAGAGTTCCAGCTGCTCTACAGGATGCATGGTGAAGGACTGGCCAAACTCACCTTGTCGCATTGTGCCTGAGAACCCAAATCTAGAAGTGCCAAATGATTGTCTAAAAAGTGCCCAAAACCAAATTAAACATTCTTCAGATATAAATCTTAAAAAAAACCACCCTAAAATATTTTCCATAACATAAAGATGCTTTTTAGTCACCCTTGACACTGCTCATCAAAAGGTTTCAGCATATTTAGCAGTGCAGAAGCAATTATCAAATTCTGTGGACGCTATTCATGCAGCAGTAAGGTTGAAATATTTTGCAGTTATAGATATGCTACTGTCCTGGGTTTGGCCAGGATGGAATTAACTCTCCGCAGCTGCCGCTAGGGGGCGTGGCCAGGCTATTCAATCCCATGTGACATCATGCTCGGGATATAAGGGCAGCAGCTGGGCCGGGGCGGCCCTGCGGCCAGTGTGGGAACTGCAGTTCTGGCGTCGGGCTGAGCAGTTACACTGGGCATTGCTCCTTTTTCTTTGTCCTTTGGCCATCATTGTAACCGCCTACTCATTGTGGTGTTCTATTAAACTGTCCTTATCTCAACCCAGAAAGTTCTACAACTCTCTCTTGATTCTCCTCCCCATCCTGCTGAGTTGGGGAGGAGTAACTGGGTGGCTTGGTTATTGTTCAGTTAGGGCTAAACCACCACAGCTACTAAGTATGTTTTAAGATACTTTCATATTTTAGCATTCCACCAAATGCCCTGAATATCTTAATTTTATTGATCCTTCTCAATTAGAACTAGAAATGATAATTGTAAAAGGGTTTGCTTCTTTTGTATATGTTGCTATAATAGCTCAGCATACATACATTGCCGTGGCTGATGGAGAAAGTCAGTCTGAATTCCAGTTCATTGTCCTTTGCAAGTTCTTCAGTGTGGATCCTGATTTCCACTGTTTGCATATTTTCACATTTACTTAATTTTACATCTTTTAAATAGCATGGAGAAGAAGGTCACAATATAGCTCATACCTTAGCTAGGCATTTATATCACTCTCAATACTTCAGCATTTAAATTCCATTTGGGACAGATTCTAGTCTGAATTTGATAGGTTGAAACATGGTCATTCCCATCCATGTGGCACTATTTGGTCTTTTGATTTAAAAGTTGGACCACCATGATAAATGAAATTAGATTTCTCTGGAGATGCATTGGGTGAGAAGAGCCCCAAACCCTGGCACAGGCTCACCTCCCTCTGTGTCTGCTCTCAGTTCTGGTATGTCCCACCCAACATGCCATCATCCCATGGTGGTAATGGGGGGCTTGCCCAGAGGTGCTGACCCTGCAGGGAGCAGTCATGGCCTCTATCAGCCCAACAAGTGGCCGTGGGGCAGGTGGGCTAGCAGCCCCTCAGAACCATGAGGCTCTGGTTATCACTGAGGGGCAGGGCTGCGAGTCTGCCTGGTGCCCGGACCCCCACTCCATGAGAGAGGCTGGCTGGGCAGGAACCCACTGGCAATGGGAGCCAGACGCTGGGATTTTTAAAGATGTTTTTTAAGGGGAAGTAAGCATGGCAAGAGTGCAAGGAAGAGGAAATAGTTACTACATTTCCCCACTTACATCACTAAATCAGTGACCCCATTTTCCGGTCACCAACAGCCATCCATAGCAGCCAAAGGAAGGCACAGCTTCCTCTGTCCCACTGAAAATCAGGTTGTTTATAGAGAGGACAAACCTTAGGGTCACTTATGATTTGAAAAGGTTGGCCATTATGTCTCAGGATAAAGGAGCCTATAAAGTAACTGGTTACTTATTATGACAAGTATCCTTACAAATATTTTAACATTTTTCTACTGTTCCATATGACACTGAGAACTGACTATACACTGAAGGAAGATGCAAAATCCAGGCTAAAATCATACTTTAAAGTGGCACGTTTTAATTTATCTCAGACTCTTTATCTACAAGCAGATCTAGGAGGTGAGGAAGGAGATCTCAAGTACTCCACCAAACCTGAACAGCACGGAGCATCTCCCAGTGCCTGTTGCCATGGCACCATAGTTCCACTGACCCAAAGCTGGGCCCCAGCTCTTCCCCATACTCCAGGGTGGAGAAGGAGCTAGCATCTCCCCTGTTTTAATTATCCCACATTTTCTGGTTTTTACTTTTCCAAAGGCTGTTTAGGGCTGAGGTGTGCTGGGTCTGCCCCATGCTGTGGCCTGCACAGACCCACTCATGCAGACACCTGCCATGCTTCCTTCCCTGGTATTCCCAGACTCTGGTTCTCTGTGCTGCCACATTGATCCTGCGCTTGTCACTGTTCCTACACAGAGTATAACCTTTAACAACTGTTATTATGAAGACATAGCTGTGCAGTGATGGTCATGTCTTACACCATATGGTGCCATATGCATTGTTCTTGATTTTATCACATATTATTTGTGTCATCGTCACACAGGAGGGCCCGGCCCAGGGAACAGAGTTGAGCTGTGCTAGGCACAGATTGCTGCAGAGCAGGAGAACAGGCTGTCCCCATTGCACACAGCTGCCCGTGTCCCTAGGGAAGAATACAGTCCCCCCCAAGCTCTGTGGGCCCTGATGTCGAGTGCTGTGGCATCTCACCCTCCAGATGTAGGGACCAGTTGTCCAAACGGGCAGCGGGGAGCTGTGGGCCAGGAGCAGCCAGGCAGCACCAGTCCACACTGAGTTCAGTGGGAATCCTTCTTTAAGTGCTGGAACACACAGGCTGGTTTTGCCCAAAACCAGAACTAGAAAAATTACACAGGGAAAGAGGAGTTCTGCTCATGAAATACAGTAATGAATCATTTCCAAGGGAGCTATACAGCAGATGCATGTTCACAAGGGCAAGTGAGTTGCTTTGCAGGTCACCAACGTGCATGGCAAAGGTGTGCCAGCAGCCAGGAGCTAACTCAGCAGAGCCCACTGGGGAAAAGGGTCATCCTGAACCTGAGTGCCACCTAGTGGCTTGTAGTTAATGCCAGATATTTTAATTAAGAGGCATTTTATCAATTTCATGTAGGGACTGATCATTTTTAATGGGCAAATTAAAGAACTGTGAAGTATTATCATTATATTGGCATGAAAAGGGAGGCCAATGTGCTCTGTTCAATTTTTGACTTCTGACTCCCAATGGGAAACTGCACTGGCAGATCCTGCTTGGCTACTGCATGGCATTTACATCACATAGCCACTTTAAATTAGATGCATCCACAAGTAAACATTCATTAGCCTAAACAAATATATTTCCACTTGTGCACCTCAGTGTCTCCAGGAGGCCCTTTTTGCAATGGGGATGCTCAACTCCAGGCGAAATGGTTCATTGCACATCTCCTCTGGGGCAGTGGGACCGCCAACAGAGCATGGGCCCTGGCCAGGGCACTGGATGTTGGCACGTCCAGTGTGGAAGCCAATGAACCTGTTGTGTATCTGCATGGTGAAACTGGGACAGGAAGGTGCACTGTCAGATGCTGGGAAGCTGTATGGGATAGGCCACCAACCCTGTCCCCAGAATCCCCAGAGAGAGCTGGTGGCAGAAGTGAGTTTCCCCATACAGAAGGTTCTGTGAGGGCTTGCACAGCGGCTGCACCTGAGCAGCAAAGCTGGTGCTGACAGCTGCAGCATCCTACCTCTGCCCAGGAGGCTGTGTGGGAGAAGGCATTGGGTCTGGCATGCCTGAGAGACTCAGTCGAGTGTTCCTGAGCAGTGCACATGTGTCTACTCAAACTAATGCTGTAGAGCACCCAGGAGAGAAGATAAAGCTTAAAAATTAGAAGTTTAAACTAAAAACTCAAATTCCTTCAGGGCAGTTTTTATGTTATTCCTTTTTTTTCCATTTTTAATTTGATTTCCCTTCCTAATCATGATAAATGTGGGAAAATTGCCCACAGTTGGAGTTTCTGTTCTACCCACAACTCACACTCCCACCCCATTTCCCATTGGTGCGATGCCCCGCTCGTTCCCAGCCTGGAGAGCGCCAGGGCTGGGTACTGTACATGCCCTGGGTTGGGAGAGGATGGCGATGGGAAGGTGTTTTAACCTTGCTTAATTGAAGCAAAGAGTGTCTCTCTCTGGTTCATCCTTCTCACAGTAAGGTCCTGTTAGGACTGAAGCAGCAGATACCACTGGGGAGGGGATCTCTCAGGAAGCCCTGGCACTCTGCAGCCCCCTCCAACCCCTGGAGAGGTATGAGACCCCTCGGTTCTGAGGATGGACCTGGCAGCACAGCTGGAACCTTCCAGAGGCACAAAGAGGCACTGAGTGCAGGAAAGGAAACACAAAAACTACTGCAAATATTCGGAAATATGAATACAGAAAAAATATTATATCATTGATTTTTAAGCAAAACTCATAGATTTTTCAGAACCACATTGAACATTTCAGAATCATTGATTTTAATAGGGAGTTCTGCCCCAAAATCAATGGTACAATACAACCCAAAGTAAGTTGCTTCTTAGTATAAATATTTTTTGTCCAAGCTCTTGCAATGTGGAAAACTACCTTAAAATGTGCATCTTTTGTTTTTGCCTGTTTTCTTAGATGCTCTTTGAATTCTACTTTTAGACAGAGAGAAAGCAGAGGGGAAGGGCAGCTGGTGCTGACTGGAGGGAGCAATAGTGGCCCAGGGTGGGCTCTGCTCCACTGGACAGGGAGGGTTCCCCCTGATGCCTCGCAGTCAGACCAAATGCTTTCCCAATCCGCATTTTCTATCTGATTTTCCTGTAGGGCCTGGCATTAGGGGCACTGTGCATCCTAGAGTGGTGGTGGAGTGACCCTTCCAGCATTGGCACTGATGGGTCTGAGCTTGGCCTCCTCAAAGGGTGATGCTGGCTGCCACCCACTCTGCTCAGGACAGTAATTGACACCTGCATTCAGTATCAGCTTGGCTGGACTCTTCCTTCCCTTCTGTTTGGCCTCAAATCATCCTGCCTCTATCTACTTAAACGAATTCCTGATGGTTCAGGGAAAATATTCACTGTCATTACTGAATGTCTAAACAAGCGAATATAGATAAATGAAAGTCTGCATCATGCAACATGATCAATATTTGTAAGTACAAAGCATTTTAGGTTAAAAAGTCAAGAAAAGTCCTTCTGACTAGCTCCACAGACCCCACTCAGCCTTGGGCTACCAGGACAAGCATCTCATGTGATGTGGGCAGCTGGCAGTGAGTAGCCACCTCCTACTACAGCACCACTGCTGCCGGGATGTGCTTGTCATGGTTTGACATGAAGCTGTTTTGGGTAATGGGGAAGGGGCTGTAAAGATGGCTTCTGTAAAAAGTTGCTCAAAACTCTCCCCAGCTCTGAGCCAGACCAACTTCTGGGGCTGAGCCAATTAGACTCCTCCACAATCACTTTTTAAGAAGAAGCTGGAAGAGGAGGCTTCTTCCTGTTTCTCTTTTCTTCTGCCTCTTCTTTTCTGGCTCGTGGTGGTGCAAGGAGTGGGAAGAGAGAGAAAAGTAACCTTCAGAGACTCCCCTGCATCCTGTAGAGAGGACTGGTTAAGCAGTGATTTGTTTGCATTTTGTTAAAGACCCCCGCGTCAGCAGCAATGATTCACTTCATTAAAGACTGTGCCAGGGGCAGTGACTATGCCCAANGACCATCTGTGAGAGACTGACCACATTCCCCATTCCCTACCTTCCCGGAGCCGTTGAGGGGAAGAGGTAGAGATATCGGGAGCAGTGAGCTGGGCCTGGGAACAAAGAAGGGATGGTGGAGGGAGATCTTAAAGTGCTGGATGTAATTTTTTCATCATCCTACTCTCTTTTTGCTTTTTGTTCTGTTCTGTTTCTTGTAGGTAGTAGAATAAACTTTCCTTAGTTTCCTCTCTAAGTCAAATATTGGAGTCTGTTTTGCTCAGAACTACAATTGGCAGTGAGCCCTCCCTGTCCTTGTCTCAAACCACAACATCCTTGGTTATCTTTTTACTCCTATTTTGCTGGGGCCTCTGCCATCCTAACGAGGGTGGGAGTGGATGGAGGGCACCGAGCAAGAGATTGTTGTGGTGCTTCACAGCTGGTTGATCAAAACTATGACAGAGCATTGAGGCTCCATGCTCTCAGCAGGGACCGGCAGCGGGAGCTGCAGCTGTGTCTAGCGGGGATCAGGCTGCTATGCAGGGGGTATGACAAGGGGCTGTACATAAGAGTGGAAATACATGTGTTATCTTCTGTCTTTTATACATCTTAGGTTTGTATTTTCATTGCTTGCATCTTTTTAGTGAATGGTAGTAAGACACGTGAAAACAAAGTCATTTTGGCTACCAATTTTAATTGTGGAGTATACCAAAAAGCAAGCATTTGTGAAATATAACTGTGACAGGACGGTGCAAAATCAGATTGTTTAGAGAAAAGCAGATTTTCTATAAATTAATGTGTCTTTATTCTAATGGCTATACAGTTCAATGCTTGATGGAGTTATTTTCAATTTTAAAAAATCAATAAATATTTTATTTTAAAATGTCATAATTTAATAATGGATTTATTATTTAACAGCCATGCTAAAAGCATTATTTATTTTTTAATGGCTAATGTTCATAAAGAGCCAGGACACAGTCTCAGGTGAACAACAAAGCCACACATAGTGTGAAATATGTTGCGTGCAAAGCTCAGCCTTGCTCCCACAGAGAGCCTCTGTGGTGGTGGCAGGAGCGGCATCAGGCTTGCAGGCTAGCATGTTTGTACCCACTTGTCATGGTTTAGCAA
>WBNH01012513.1:8005-31382 GCA_013401255.1 Urocolius indicus
TGAACTGACCCCAACCCCCATCCCCTGTGCTGCTGGGGGGGAAGAAGGAGAGTCCTGGAGGAGGGTGGGGTGGGGAAGGTGTTTTAAGATTCGGTTTTATTTCTCACCTCCCTGTTTTGATTGTTCATCAATAAATCAAACCCCTTTCTCCCCAAGCTGAGTCTGTTTTGCCAATTGCTGAGCGATCTCCCTATCCTTACCTTGACTCACCAACCTCTCCTTAATTTCTCTCTCCCTTGTCCAGTTTGGGAAAGGCAGTGATAGAAGGACTTGGTGGGCACCTGGCGCCCAGTCGGGGCTAAACCACCACAGGGTGCCATGGCCAAGGACTGGCCATCATCCAGACCACACTGAGTGCAGCACTGGGGTTCTCTCCCTCCGGCAAAGCCCGTGGGCAGCTGAGAGCCAGGCTCACATGGGGCTGTTCCCCAGCCAGTATTGACCCAAACTCTGGGATCACCTCTCCCCCTGCACCACCAAGGCCAACATCAAAGTCTCCTGAATAGGGGCTATGAACCCCCCCCAAGGAGGGTGTAGGAGGCACAGCCCAGCCCCAGGGACTCACCAGAGACCAGGCTCAGCACCAAGGCCCCCCAAGGGAAGGCTGCTGCCCAGCTCCCCAGAGCAGCTTCCCCCTTCATCATGAGTCAAATGGAAAACATAAGCGAAAGGAGCAGAGTCCCTGCCACCCCCTCAGGCTCAAGGCTTCCTGACAGTTTCAGAAGGTTTCACCAGCGAAGCAGCTGATCATGTGCCAGGACAGCCCTGCCATGGAGCCCCTCCCGGCTGGCAGGGCAGCAGATACTCAGAAGCCACCACGGCCATGCTCAGCACGGGGTGAACTCATGCTCACGAGGAGGGATTTCCAACAAGAATTTGCTTTCAGCATTCGACGTTGCAGGAGAGCACCTCGGATCCACACGGACATACACCTGCCAGCCAGCCAGAGTGCTGCAGGCAGCACATCACCCTCCCCGCTTCTCCCTCCCCTGCACCAACACACAGCCCAGAATCCCACAGTCCCTAAAGAGTGGGGGCTGGAAGGGCCCTGCAGAGCTCCTCCAGCCCAACCCCCGGCTAAAGCAGGTTCCACTCCATCAGGGGGCACAGGAACACATCCAGGTGGGTTTGGAAACCTCCTGAGAAGGAGCCTCCACACCCTCCCTGGGCAGCCTGGGCCAGGGCTCCCTCACCTCAGCACCAAACAAGATTCTTCTCCTGTTCCAGTGGAACTCCCTGTGTTCCAGCCTGTGCCCCTTGTCCTGTCACTGGCCACCACAGAAAAAAAAGACTCATCCTCTCCACACCCACCCTTTAGGCGAGTCCCCCCTCAGCTTTCTCCACACTGAACAGCCCCAGGTCCCACAGGCTTTCCTCAGCAGGAAGATGCTCCAGTGCCCTGAGCATCTTGCTGGCCCTGTGCTGGCCTCTCTGCAGCAGTTCCCTGTCCCCTCTGCAGCTGGGGAGCCCACAACTGGCCCCAGGACTCCAGATGAGGCCTCAGCAGATGTGGCAGAGCAGAGGGGGAGCAGAACCTCCCTGGCCTTGCTGCTCACACTCTTCTTGCTGCCCCCAGGCTGCCATTGGCTTTTTGCCCACGAGGGCACGTTGCTGTCTCACGGTCAGTTTATTATCACCCAGCACTCCCAGGTCTCTCCTGGAGCTGCTCTCCAGCAGCTCACCCCCAGCCTGTGCTGCTGCAGAGGGTTGTTCCTCCCCAGCTGTTGTTCCTCCCCAGCTGCAGGACTCTGCACTTGCCCTTGTTGAACCTCAGGAGGTTCCTCTCTGCCCAACTCTCAAGCTGGTTGAGATCTGGCTGAATGGCAGCACAGCCTCTGGGGAATCAGCCAGTGCTCCCAGTCTGGTGCCATCAGGGCACTTGCTGAGGGTCCCTCTGTCCCCTCATCTATTTTGGTTATGAACAGGGTGAACAAGACCCCACCATATCCAATCCCCACTGGTCACAGACCTCTAACTCAACTCGGTGCCATCTTGGCTGTTTACTCTCCCCTCAGCCCCACCATCGAGCTCACCACGAGATGGGGCAGATTTTGGGGAGTCCCAGGGGTGCAGTCAGGAAACCAAAGAGAAACGAAGCAAAGTCTGGTTCTATACAAAGTCTGAATTCATTGGAGAGAAAAACCACCTCAGGGCAGGGGTTTGTCTCAGTTGCTGAGGGCTGACGGGAGGCAGGGAGGGGAGGCTGAGGGAAGGCTGAACAGCTCCTGGGCCCATCTGCCCCACGCAGCCCAGCCCAGCCTCTCTCCCCCCTCCCTGCCCCCCATGGCTCCCTCCTGCCCGTCGCCCGGCTCACAGCGCAGCGATGGCCTTGGCAGCGACACGGCGGCCCAGGGGCAAGCTGAGATCTGTGATGGCCAGGACAATTTTAGGACTGGACATGGTGGATACTTTCACCAGCTCTGAAACCTGTCGAGAGAGAGAGGAGAAACACAGCTGAGTCACAGGAGCGCAGGAGGCAGTGCAGCTGCCCTGGACGTGTCCATCTGTCCCACAGGACCAGAGCACTCCATGACCAAGGGAGAGAGACTTGCTGGCCACAGGACTCACCATGGTGAAGGGCATGAACTGGAGGATGCTGCCGTGGCTGCCCTGCTCCAGACAGTCCACACACTCCTCCATGAACCACTGGACAAACTGGGTGTGAGTTCCAGCTGTCTTGGCCCCAAGGATGGAAGAGATGAGCAGGAAGAGGTTTGCTGTGGAAAAATCCAAAGGAAACATCAAAACCCAGGTGAATTTAGGGAGGAGGGGAGTGGTCCCAACCTCCCACAAAGGGGACAAGCAGGTCCCCACCAGCTCAGGGCACCTCGCTGTCCGTGCCCCACTGATCATTACCTAAGACCCTGTTGAGAGGGTCTCTCATGCTGACGGTGTGGAGTTGTGAGGCAGAGAGGGAGCTGCTCATGGAACGATCTGTTGGGGAAGAGAACATGTGTGTGGTGGCTCAAGCCCAGACAGCGACGCAGCACCACGCAGCCACTGCCCCACTCCCCCTCCCCACACCTCCCACGGGATGGGGAAGGGCAACAGGGAAAGGAAATCAAGGGTCGTGGGTTAAGAGTGTAAGAACTAAACCAAAACATGGTCACAGTAAGAGGAATTAAACATGATAATTAATTAAGAGAAACAACAAAACCAAGTGCTGACTGCTGCCCCAGCAAGTGATCTGCCCCTCCTGATCCCCCTTTCCCCCAGTTTACCTGCTGGGCGTGACTCCTGTGCTATGGAACAGCCCTTTGGCTGGCTGGGGTCAGCTCTGCTGGCCATACACCCTCCCAGCTTCTTGTGAAGACCCCCCACAACTCCAGTTCACTCACTGCTAGGGCAGGGTGAGAAGCAGAAAGGGCCTTGATGCGGTGGGAGCCCTGCTCAGCAACAGCCAAAACACCCTGGTGTTACCAGCACTCTCTTCAGCACAAACCCAAAATACAGCCCTGGAGCAGCTACTGGGAAGAAAATGGACTCTTATCCCAGCTGAAAGCAGGACATATCAGGCTAGGGGGAGGCTGCAAAAGGCTGTGTCAATGTGCCCACTCAGGCCAGGTATGGCCATTCCTGGTCACACAGCTCATAGGCTCCAGGAGGGGCTCTGCCATGAGCCATCTCCACGGAGCAAGAGGCGTTCAGACCATGACTCTGTGCTCAAATGAGGAGAGTCTTTGCTGCTCAGGCACACCATGGACAGGCAGGTCACCGTCCCTCTCTGCCAGGGTAGCCACTGCTGCTCCTGGGGTGTGACACCCCCCTCCTGCACAAGCCAGAATCTGTCCAAGTGCAACGCCATCTCCAAAGGGTGAGCGTGAGCTGCTTCCCTGCCTCTCCTCCCCAGGTTTGAACCCTGGTAGTGACTAATCCCAGATGCTCCAGGAGGGCAAAAGCAACGTTCCTGTCGTGTCACAACTGGGAGAGGAAACTCAGGCACTGCCTGCAGCTGAGGCACAGCCAAGATGTTCAACAGCTGCGCAGCAGCTCTGGGAGCTCACTCCCAGGGTATTGACTTAGCTACTAGAGCTGAGGCATGTCCAAGGGACTAGCAGCAAATCTCAGGACAGACTGAGGGCATTTATCTGACCCAAATTGTGAAGCAATGCTGGTGGGTGTCCAGTTGTGGGCTCCCCAGCTGCAGAGGGGCAGGGAACTACTGGAGAGTTCAGCACAGGGCCACCAAGATCAACAGGGCACTGGAGCATCTTCCTGATGAGGAAAGGCTGTGGGACCTGAGGCTGTCCAGCCTGGAGAAAACTAAGAGGGGATCTCATTAACAGAAGTACTTAAAGGGTGGGTGTCAGGAGGATAGGGCCAGCCTTTTCCCTGCAGTGGCCACTGATGGGACAAACGGTACAGGCTACAAGTTGGAACATCTGAAGTTCCAGTGGAACAGGAGAAACACCTTTGGTGCTGAGGTGAGGGAGCCCTGGCCGGGGGTGCCCAGGGAGGGTGTGGAGGCTCCTTCTCTGGAGGTTTCCAAACCCACCTGGACACGTTCCTGTGCCCCCTGATGGAGGGGAACCTGCTTTAGCAGGGGGTTGGGCTGGATGGGCTCTGCAGGGCTCTTCCCACTGCCACCATTCTGGGATTCTGTGCTCCTCCAGAATTCCTGTCCTGGGAGGACAGGGATCTCCTGGGAAGGTTCTTCCACAGCCCTCAGCTTCAACAAAATCAGCAGGATCCCACCTTGTGCTGCTCTGAGGATGCTCATCACAAATAAGAAAACCCTCCCACAGCTTTCTCATGGAATCACATGAGTGACGTTGGCTGCTGCAGGAAGCAGCATTTCCCCATCACTGAAGCAAACAGCCCGAAAAAAGTCCTGAATGTCACTGGGAAGAGGTGGAACTGCCTCAAAAGTTAAAAAAAGACAGTGAGATCAAGGGAAAAGCCCATATTTCAACAGTAATGAAACCAACAAAAAACCACAGGTTGAAGGATGTTAATAAAAACTAATAAAAGAGTAACTTGCAAGAAGAGCATCAGGGGAAAACAATGACCAAGGAACGTCCTGACTCACTGCCCTGGAGTCCAGACAATGCATGTGGGAGCTGTGACAGGACTCTGCTGTGGCAGGAGGACACGGCCACCGCCCCAGAGCTGTTGTAACTCCCCCAGCACAGCGATGGGAGCAGAGGGACTCGTCACTTCCACTCACAGGCTCCTTAACCGGAGAGGAATTTCAGGATTTAGCCACAAGTATCAGGAATGTCACCTCCTGGCACTCAGCACATCGGCTCTTTGGTCTCACACAGGGTGGCTGGGGAGGATGAGGCTCTAAGAGCCTTGCCCAAGCCCCTTGTCTGGGATGTACCGGGTTGGATGGCAACGTCACTGGGGGACAGTGTGGCCTCATCCCCTCTCCTAAGCTGTTCTGATTGAAGAAATACAGAGCTTGAGCTTTTCCAAGTGTGAAAGCTCCAGGGTCATTCAGCAATACACACTCAAGCGCTCTACATCTCCACCTGGCCAGTTCAGGAAAGGAAGGGGTTTTGTTCCAATACATATTTCACAGCCCGAATCAAGCAGTGAGGCAGGACAGTGCCTTCCCCCTAAGATGCCTCGCCCTCCTCCCTCAGCACTTACTGGGGCTGGAGAGGGTGTTGGAGTCTTCCTCGTTGGAGCTCAGCAGGCGCATGAGCTTGGAGGGCTGCGTGTCGTCCAGTGGGAAGAGGCTGATGTAATCCTGGGGAGGGGAAAGGGGGTTCAGCCCTCTAGGAATCTTAGCCCCCCCCTTCCCAGGGCTTATGACCCTCTATGCAGCCCCGTGGCCCAGGACTATGGTCTTTGTTCACCCACAGCATCTCAGGAGGGACCAAACACACATGGACCATCTCATTGCAGTCCTCCTTCCTCAGAAAAGAGGAGAGGAAAGCTCTTATTTTATGCTCAAAGGACCACAGAGCCTGGGTAGGGAGTCTGGGCTCAGCTACCTGCTCCTCCTGCCCCCCTTTTCCCATGGACACTGCCTGCTCTTGCCTCCAAACCAAACCCTACTCCACGCCAGACACACCTCAATGTCCTCTCGGTGCCTCTTCTTCTGCCGGGCAGAGGCCTGGCTTCTGTTGTGGAAGGAGTAGGAGCTCAGGGCACACCAGACAGAGAGCCTGGGGACAAAGGAGGGACACTGCCAGGTGCTGCCAGCCCACTCTGATGACAGTGCGTGAAGCAGGGGAGACAGCAGAGGCCTGAGTGTTTGCCAGGATGAGACTCGCCAGGTCCCTCCACAATGAGAGGAAGGAGGATCAGTGCTCAGGACACCAGCGTGCCTGCTCCTGTGCCAGGCCCACGGTGGGATAGGGCGGTTGGGACCCCTGTCCTAGCACAGAGCTGCTCCCCGCCTCCACAAACATGTCCCTCAAGGAGACGGTGCCCATGGGTCTGGGGTCTTACTTGGCCAGAGCCTTTCCTGGTGGGTCCATGAGCGTGTGCCACTTGGAGGAGTCTGTCAGCAGGTTGGGCAGGATGTGGCCCAGCAACGTCAGTGTCAGCTGCTGCATGTCCAGGCAGAAGATGGCATAGAGCAGCTCCACAGCCCGGAGCGTGTGCTCCTTCCGTGTCTCCTTCAGCAGCTCCTGCAGGGCAGAGGGAGGCGCTGACCTCCAGCACACACAGCCACAAGGACAAAAGGAAATGGGCTCAAGTTTCCCCAGGGGAGGCTGAGATTGGAGCTGAGGCAGAACTGTTTCCCTGAGAGGGGTGTCAGCCCCTGTGCCAGGCTGCCCAGGGAGCTGGGGCAGTGCCCAGCCCTGGAGGGATCCCAAAGCCGTGGGGCTGAGGTGCTGAGGGCTGTGGGTCAGTGCTGGGCTGGGCAGGGTGAGGGCAGGGCTGGGACTNCTCTTGTCCTGTCATTCATTACTAGAGAGGAGAGACCAACCCCCACTTTGCCACAGGCTCCTGTCAGGGAGTTGCAGAGAGTGCTCATGTGTCCCCTTGTGCAAGCTGAATAACCTCAGCTCCATCAACGATCTTAAAAGTCTTCTCCAACCAAACAATTCTATGATTCTGACAACCAAGACTCCTGGACAGCAGGAGCACAACCTAGACACCCCCGTAGATCTACCCTCAATCCCCAGTAATGGGTGCTGGGATTCACAGCCACCACCCTCCTCCACTCCATACCTTCACCAGGTTGTTGCAGAACCAGTAGACACCTCCCATGTGCAGGAGGGTGTCAAAGATGTGGATGGAGCAGCTGTCAACCCAGCCCTTCTCCAGCACCTTGGTGAACACACTCGTTAGCACCTCCTTGATGGGTTTCTTGGGAGGCAGCAGGTTCCAGTAGGGGATGGTGTCCATGCCCGTGGATGGGAACTTGATCTGTGTGGCTGTCTGCTGCAGGACATCTGCACACATGTGCTCCAGGATGGAGCTCATGATCACCACACTGAAGCAGAGAAGGATGGAGTCAGAAGATCAGAGAAACACATAATTATTTTGACTGGAAAAGCCCTTTAAAAGATGCTGAGTCCCAGCCCTGCCCTCACCCTGCCCAGCCCACCACTAACCCACGGCCCTCAGCACCTCAGCTCCAGGGCTTTGGGATCCCTCCAGGGCTGGGCACTGCCCCAGCTCCCTGGGCAGCCTGGCACAGGGGCTGACACCCCTCTCAGGGAAACAGTTCTGCCTCAGCTCCAATCTCAGCCTCCCCTGAGGCGACTTGAGGCTGTTTCCTCTTGTCACTTGGGAGAAGAAAAGACCCTCACCCTTGCTACAGTTCCTTTCAGGGAGCGTAAGAGAGTGCTGCTGTCCCCCCTCAGCCTCCTCTGCTCCAGGCTCAACACTCCCATTCCCTCAGCCCCTCCCCCGCACCCTTGTGCTCCATCCAGCCCCTTCCCCAGCTCTGTGCCCGGCTCTGGCCACGCTGCAGCCCCTCAGTGTCCCTGTGGCAGTGAGTGAGGTGCCCAGCACCGAACACAGCCCTGGAGCTGCAGCCTCCACAGAGCCCAGCACAGGGGGATGATCCCTGCCCTGGGCCTGCTGGTCACACCAGTGCTGGTCCAAGCCAGGATGCCCTTGGCCTTCTTCTCCCCCTGGGTCCCACAGGCCCTGGGAAGCAGCAGGAAGGCAGGAGGGAGGCCGGCAAGGCCGAGGCTGTGGGGCTCACCGCTCGTTGTAGAACTGCAGCGTGTTGTCACTGTACAGGGGGGTCGCCAGCTGCCGGATCATCTGCAGGGACTTCTCCCGCTCGTCCAAGCCCAGCATGCGGACGTGGGCCACCAGCCAGGCCACTGCACACACAGCCATGCTGCACACCTTCCCCTTGATGTTGTCTGTGATTTTCTAGAGGAGGAGATGGGATGAGCACAGGTGTTGCCTCAGCATCAGGGCTGTGGGTCTGAGCCTCTCTCTCCTCCTTGCCCCTGTCAGCCCTGCTGCCACACACCAAGGGGCTGGACCCAAGTCGTAAAGGAACAAGCAAGCTCCACAGCAGCTGCAGGAGCACTCAGGGGAGGAGGATCAAGAGACTCCCTGCCTTGCTCAGGCCTTGGTACCTCCTCAGGACAGGGCATGGTGCCAATGCCCTTGTTCTGCCCCACACCGCCCTCCCACCAGACACACCTGGATGGACTCAAAGGTGAGGACGCCGTTCTCCCAGGCATTGAGGATCTCCAGGATGGCAGCTGAGATGCTGAGACACGCCTCGTGCCACTTCATCTGCCTGTCAGGGAAGAGAAAGGCGGCGGGGAGATTGGTTCAGCCATGGGACCACAGGGCAGCTGGGCTGGGGGCTCCCCTCTCAGCCTGGCAGGGTGGGCATGCACGGTGGGTGCTTACACCAGCTTCATCTCAGAGGAGTTGTTGAGGAGTGCAACCAGGGACTCCACCTTGGTGGAGTCAGGGCGGAAGCAGGGGTGGTCAGGGTTGAGGATCTTCCCCTCCTCAGGCATGCAGGTCAGCATCCAGGTCTCGAAGAAGGGCACCTCACTCGCCGGGCTCAGCTCCGACAGGATCATCTGTAAGGGCACCAGCACAGGCTCTGCCCCATGGCCCACACGGACCCTGCTGGGGACCTCACGCCAGGCTGAGATCCCTACCCCGGGCTAGGAATTCCACCTTGGGCTGGGACCCCCATCTTGGGCTGGGACCCCTGCCCTGGGCTCAGACCCTCACCCTGGGCTGGGACCCCCATCCTGGGCTGGGACACCCCGCTGCCCTCCCCTGCGTGGTCATGGCCAGGGGCACAGCGCCGCCCTGTGGCCTTCACAGAGAGGCAGGCACTGGCCATCCCCAGTGAGGCACTGGCCATCGAGGCAATGGCCACCCGCACTGAAGCACTGGCCATCCCAAGTGAGGCACTGGCCTTCCCCACTGAGACACTGGCCAACCCCAGCAAGGCACTGGCCATCTCCACTGAGGCACTGGCCACCCCCAGTGAGGCACTGGTCATCCCTCGTGAGGCACTGGCCATCTTCAGTGAGGCACTGGCCTTCCCCAGTGAGGCATTGGCCACCCCTACTAAAGCACTGGCCACCCGCAGAGAGGCACTGGCCACCCCCAGTGAGGCACTGGTCATCCCTCGTGAGGCACTGGTCATCTTCAGAGAGGCACTGGCCATCCCAAGTGAGGCACTAGCCATCTCCACTGAGGTACTGGCCATCTCCACTGAGGTACTGGCCACCCCCAGCAAGGCACGGGCCACCTCCAGTGAGGCACTGGCCACCCCCAGTGAGGCATTGGCCATCTCCACTGAGGCACTGGCAAGGTCCCTGTAAGGCTGCAGCCAGACCCCCAATAAGGCACCAGTCAGCACTCAGCCAGGCTGTGGCCAGCTCCCAGTGAGCTATTGGCCAGCTCTGTATCAGGCACCAGCTAGACCCCAGTAAGGCCCTGGCCAGCTTCCACTGAGGCCCTGGCCACCCCCAGGCAATGCACTAGCCTGTCCCAGTAAGTCCCTGGTCAGCCACCAGTAAGGCAGCAGCCATCCCCAGCAAGTCCCTGATGAGGACAGCCCCTCTCAGAGCAGCGTCCCCACTCACACAGACATCAGTGTCCTACCCAGGAAAGGCCACTAGTCTCCAAGCCCAGGGAGCCATGCCCAGGCTTCCCAGAGCCAGCTGGTCCTGGGCTCCCAGGGGGAGCCACGAGCTGGGAATCCCACACGCCCCTTCATCCCTTCAGCCCAACATCACCCCAGAGACACTATTTTTATCCCCCACCCAAAAAAAACCCTGTTACACATCTGTTGAGCAGCAGCTGGACAGGAAAGTCACCCTGGGCCAGGCCAGGGTGGGGGGTTAAGCCTCAGCAGGCAGCCCTGGGCACATCCCTCCTCCTCAGGCAGCCCCCTGCCAGCCACCTCTGCTCCTTTCTTCCCCTTCCTGATGTTTCGGGGCCATTTTGTCTCCCTACAGAGATGTTGAAACCTGGAAAATGTTCATGCAGCCCAAAATGGTCTTTCCCGCATGGAGCTGCGAGTTGCTCCTCTGACAGGGGGAGGGCTGATGCTCAGAAAAGGAAAAAGAAACATTTCCTTGTGTTGAAGTGGAACTGCCTGTGTTCCAGCTTGTGTCCACTACCCCTCGTGCTGTTGCTGGAGACTGTCAGGGGAAAGAAGTGCTGCTTCATCCTCCTGACACACACCCTTTAGGTACTTTTAAGTGCTGATAAGGCTCCCCCTCAGTCTCCTCCAGACTAAACAGCCCCAGGTCCCGCAGCCTTTCCTCAGCAGGAAGATGCTCCAGTGCCCTGAGCATCTTGCTGGCCCTGTGCTGGCCTCTCTCTAGCAGCTTCCTGTCCCTCTGCAGCTGGGGAGCCCAGAACTGGACACAGGACTCCAGATGAGGCCTCAGCAGATGTGGCAGAGCAGAGGGGGAGCAGAACCTCCCTCACCCTTCTGCCCACCCTCTCCTCAATGCCCCCAGGCTGCCATTGGCTTCTTGCCCACGGGGGCACGTTGCTGGCTCACGGTCAGTTTGTTATCAACCAGCACTCCCAGGTCTCTCTCCTGCAGCTGCTCTCCAACAGCTCAACTCCTTTCCACCTGCCCCAGGTGGCCGTGGGGACGGTGGCTCTGGCAAGCTGGCCACTAGAGGAGGCTGGGAGGCTGCTGCACAAGAACCTCATCCCCTTTGCAGGATGCTCACCTCTGAGCCGTAGGTCTGGGCCACATGGCACAGCATGAGGAAGGAGATGTCGAAGAGAAGGGCCCGAACTGGGGCAGATTTGGCTGTGGGAGGAAAAACAACGAATTTAGGAGTCTCCAGCCTTGGCACAATGAGACACCCAGGAGCCTTGTGAGCTGAGAGGTAGGATCCTGCTTCCTCCTAGCAGCTTGTGTGCCAATCAGGGGTCTAGTGGATGTGCTACGTGCCTCCCTCCACCCCATCTGCCTCCACTCGAGCCCCTGAAGCAGCTCTGGCCTCCTGTTTGGCAGCTCCAGCCCATCCCCAGGCTGCCCCCGCCACACCATGGAAGGTCAGAACACTCAGTTAAGTTTCATCACAGACAAATGCAGTCAGAGTCCTTATCTTGGGCTCAGTGCTGACACATCATCCCTTCCAGGGAGGGAGCTGCAGCCTGTGGGGCCCCATGGGCTGAGACAAGGAGGAGAAATTCCCCCACAAGCAGGGAACATCCCACATTTGGGATGGACAGGCATGTGCCACACGTCCTCAGGAGCCTGGACACCCACTGGCACCCAGCCCACATGCCCCTGTACCTGGCACAGTGTACCAGGGTCAGCTCACCCTGACCCCACAGCCAAGCCCCAGCTCAACCCAGCCAAGCCCCACACGGCCCAGTATGTGGCAGAGGGGGAGCACAGCCTCAACCACCCCCTGCTCATACACACTCACAGTTTTCTGCACTGATGTTCTTGGTGAATTCGTTCAGCCTGGAGAGGGGAAAGCCACAGAGAAGTGTTAGCAGCCTGTGAAACAGACCCAGTCCTGCACCCTATCCCAGTGCCCAGCTCCCTGCCCTGCACAGAGCAGTGGGGTGGGCAGGGACCAAAGTGAGGCCCAGCTCCACAGACACCCTCTGAGACACCTCCTCCCTCTGCCTCTTCTCCCCTGTAGCAAAACAGCTCCAGTGATGCTGCTTTTACCCACACCCACTCAGTCCCAGCATTTTGAGCACATCCTCTTGCCAGAGGCAGCTCTGCCCAGCTACCTGGGCATCTCTGAGCTTGAACCCTCAGTGAGACCAAGCACAGAGGTGGCTGTGCACCCAGTCAGGACCCAGCCAAGCATCCAGGGCCATGCACTCGGCTGGAGTTGAGCTGCCTCAGGTCTTCCTGCCCAAGGAAGCGTGTGGCACAGCCCCACGGGTGCTGGTGCCCATGCTCTAATCAGGACACGGGTGTCTGGGGCCTGAGGGCACATGTGCAACAACCACCCTGGATATGAGTGTGTGCCAGTGCTTCTTCTTAACACCCTTAAACCAACCAATTCTCTGCCCTGTTCACATAGAAGCAATGGAGATGGGGTCTCCCTGAGATCCCAGTCCTGTGCTGCAGAGACACATCCAGCCCCATCTAGGGGTATTTTGGGGGTTGCCTGCTTCCCCCCTGCCCTGCTGGTTACCAGGGATGGTGTCATCCAGGTGGACACTCACTTGATGAACTTGCGAGCAAAGGATTTCAGCTTGCCCGTGGCTGCTGCCGCTGCCAGCAGCAAATCCAGGCTCTTTCCAGACAGCATGTGACCCAAGACCCCCAGCAAGCCCTCGGGGGACTTGGAGTGATCTGCATCCATGGTCTACCAAAAAAAAAACCAGAGGAAAGAATCAAAGTAAAGGTAGCTATGTGCTATGGAGTAGCAGCAAAACTCCAGCCATGTGAGCAGAGCTGTTCAGTTGCCAGAGCAGAGTTCCATGAGGCCTTGGCGAGCAGGAGCCCACAGGGCTTGGGACAGGAAGGACGGAGCTCTCCATGCATCAGGTAGCACAAATGGCACCCAAACACATCCTTCTGGCACACACACACACGCTCTGGCACCCAGCAGCCATGAGGCAACTGGAGTGGGGCAGGACTGGGGTGCAAACAGGGAAGTGGCTGAGAGCAGGGTGGGCAAAGCTGGCTGGGCTCAGGCTGTTGGCACCCACAGCCTGCTGCCTCAGGCTTCCTGGGAAGGAGAAAAGGGAGCTCCTGCTCTCCCCAAAGAGCAGCCAGGTTGGGACAGATTCCACTGTTCCTCCAACCCAGTGCAGGGAGAAATGAGGCACCTCCCAGCCACATCACTGACCCCTGTGGAACAGGATCTGGGGCTGGCATGGGCCTGCTCAGCAAGGAGGGAGGCAAGAAGGGACTCACCTTCAGGATGTTGGTGACAGTGGGCTCAGCCCTGAGGATGAGTCCCGGGTTTGGCTGGATGTTGGCGTTCTCTGCTGATTTCAAGTGTGGTGCATCTTCTCTGTCTGCTGTCCTGGGGGAGCCACAAAGAAGGGCTGGTGAGCAGGAATCCATCACCCTGCCTCACTCCTGCCCACACTGAGACACCTCCCAGCCACCCCTGAGGGAAGGCCACCACCTCAGCATCTCAGCTACAGCCCTGGAGAGATCCCAAAGCCATGGAGCTGAGGTGCTGAGGGCCATGGGTTAGTGATGGGCTGGGCAGGGTAAGGGCAGGGCTGGGACTGCAGCAGCTGAAAGAGCTTCTCCAAACCAAATGATTCTGTGATTCAGGCCACCACCAACTGCCACTCTGAGACTCTGCCACTCAATCTGTCCCAGAAAGCAAAGCCTTATCTCTCCAGGCCATAGTCCCAGGTGCAGGACAGACAGAGCATCACAGCTGGTCCCTTATGCCCCCACTCCCAAGGTGGGCAGAAGGATGAGGTCCCCCAGTCCCAGGTGGTCACCCCCCCTTTTGACAGGGCTGTACCGTTTGTCCATCAGGTTGTTCATGTTGGCCTCTGAAAGCAGCCCCTGCTTGCTGCACTCCTGCAGGAGTAGATTCATACAGTTGCAGCTGAAAGAAAGAGAGCGTTGGCCTGAGGGACAGCATTCCTGCTGCCATACAGGGCATGAAGTCTCCTGGGTTGCCCTCCTGGCCTTGCTCCCACACTTCTGAAGATACTGCAGGGCCAAAAAGCAGCTCCAGATATCACAGAGCATCACCAACACATGAATCAGCCATCACACACTCACTGCCTCACTCACCTGACAGCATCAGGAAGAAGGAACTGGATGAGATACCGAGAAAGCCTTGCCAGGAGCCTCCCCAGCACCCCACAGCACAGCTCACCAGAGAGAGGACGGGGTGGTTGTGGCACAGACTGGCCACAGACTCCCTGCAGCTCCTGCAGGGCTGCAGGTCAGCCTTAAACACTCACTTGCATCGCTCGTCTGCTTTGTCCAGCAGCGGGGTGAGCTTCAGCAGGAACTCAAAGGCGCAGTTCACATCCTCGGCGAAGCTCTGCTGTGCACAAAGCCAAGCACTCAGCTCAGAGCTGCTGACACGAGCCCACCTCCCTCTCCCACACTGCCTTGTCCCTTAGAGGAAAGTCCTTAGGACAGATCAATTCCTACCCCAGCCACCCCCACACAGCTCTGACCAGGCTCCAGCACCGCTGCGACAAACCTGGGTACACAACGCGCCGAACGACTCCTTGAGACTCATCTTATCCCCTTGGGGATACTTCTTGAGTTTAACCAGGACCTGGGGGATCTGAAAGACACAGGGCACAATGAGACTGATTGGAGTAGACCACAGTTTGCAGTCAGGATCCCCCCCATCCAGGGAAAGGAGCATTTCTGGAGCAGCCCATGCACCCAGAGGACTTTGTGCCCCTACCTCCCACACACACTGTCACAGGGAGCCACAGAGCACAGCCACTTCTTGACAGACAGGCAGGGAACAGACTGTGAGGCTAAAGCACATGTTCAGGCCTGAAATTACAGGCAGATCCCTTCTGCCTTTTCTGTCTGGTACAAAGCAAAGAGGTGAAGCAGCAGCAGGGCTGCCTGATGCCGAGTTGTGAGAGCATAGGCCACCATTTCCCCCACAGCATCCCAGGAAAGCCACTCTGCAAAACAAAGTGGAGCTGGGCTGAAAGGAGGACAGCAAAAATGATGCTCAGCAGGTTGCAGGAGGGGCTGCAGCAGGCTCAGGGACACATTGGGAGAGAAAAGTGACTGCTGCACCCCAGGGTTCAGTGCTCACAGGGGCTGGGCATGCAGGGAAACAACAGTGGCAGGCCTGAGGCTTGGAGCTCTCTGCTCAAGGTCCCTACCTTCAGGAAAGTGAAGGCTGTCCACTTCAGCTCCTCTGTGCCCTCTGGGGACTCGATGAGGCCCACAAAACAGGCCTTCCAGATCTCCAGGATGAAGAGCGGAGAGGGGATGCGCTGTGGGGCACACAGACAATCCCCCTCCAGTGTTATAAAGGCAATGAAGTGCCTCTCCCAACCCCAGCCAAACCCTGAACCCCCTGCAAAGGCGTCAGTGGGCTCGTGCTTCTCCCCTGTGCTGGTTTGGGCTGGGATAGCGTTGGTTTTCTTCCTTGTAGCTGGTACATGGCTGTGTTTTGGATTTACACTGGAAACAGTGCTTGAGAACCCACCATGTTTTGGTTAGTGCCCAGCAGTGCTAGCACAGCATCTAGGCCCTATCTACTTCTCATCCCACCCCACAGTGAGTTGCTGGGGGAGGGCACAAGTTGGGAAGTGACACAGCTGTGACAGCTGACCCCAAGTGACCCAAGCCATATCTCAGACCATAGGATGTCGTCTCAGGATATAAAGCTGGAGGGGGAAAGAAGGAAGGGGAGAACATTTGGAGCGATGGCATTTGTCTTTCCAAGCCACTGTCACGTGCCAGGGAGCCCGGCTGCCCTGAGGATGGCTGAATACCTGCCTGCTGATGAGTCAGGAATGGATTCCTTGTTCTGCTTTTCCTATTAAACCACCTTTATCCCAGCCCACAAGTTTTCTCACTTTTAGTCTTCAGATTCCCTTCCTCATCCTACCAGGGCAAGTGGGACTGAGCAGCTGTGAGGAGCTGAGCTGCTGCCTGGGGTTAAACACTGACCTCCCTGTGGCTGTGCCTGCTCCCTTGGAACAGGACGGGCATGGGGAAGCACAGAGCTGCAGTGCTCCTACAGCCCCAGGCCACCCTGAAGAGAAGATCAAGATGCCACCTCTGTACCTGCATCCTCTTCACCATCATCAGCTGCTCCACCAGGGGCTGGGTGTCTCCTGTGAGGTTCATGGTCCCCTCCAGCAGCACCACGGCGTGCACCGTGGGGAAACTGCTCTTGTTCAGCTGCTCGGAGCGGACTGAGAGCATGGTGGGGATGCTGGGTGGGAGACAACAGCACAGGGTCACATCCAGGGACTGATCCTCACTCTTTCTGCCCCATCCTCCTTTCCCAGCTGAGCCTCTGACCTCTGCTGTCCTGCACCTCTTGGGGCAGGCCAGCTCGCAGCTCCCATGCCTCACAGAGGAGCCCTTGGGCACAGACATACCCCTGCACCACAGCCCCAGCCCTGGGGGAACTCAGACCAGGGTCAGCAGCTCTGGTGTGGCCAGAGCAGTCAAGGGATGATGAGGGGCCTGAGGGTCACCAGAGGAGCACATCACACTAGCCCTGTCCCCAGGGCATCTCAACAGCCACAGCCCGCTGCCAGGGCAGGAGGCTGAGCCAGCAACAGACAGCAAAGCATGAAGTCAAAGTGAGAGGAGACAAGAGGCGCTCAGCCCCCAGCTCAGCCCCATTTTATGCTCCAAGTCCATGGAAACAGCAGCACAAAGTTACCTCTTGATGAGCGAGATGCAGTCATCGGCCTGGCTTCGCAGTGGGGAGTTGCCAAGGCTGTTCAGGTGCTCTCCCAGCTTCACAAGGGACTGCTCCACGGCACTCCACGAGGCTGAGGAGGGAGAGGGAGGACACACTGAGCAGTAGGACAGGCTGGCTCCAAGGCCTGTGACAACACAGATGGCCTGACAAGGCTGGGGCTTCCTGCCAGGCCTCATGGTGAGCATTAGTCACACCTCTGTGTGACATCCCCCCACACTGGGCACTGGTGAGGCTGCAACTCAAGTGCTGTGCTCAGTGTTGGGGCACTCACTACAAGACACTGAGGGGCTGGAGCGTGGCCAGATCTGGGCAGCAGAGCTGGGGAAGGGGCTGGAGCACAAGGGTGCTGGGTAGTGGCTGAAGGAGTAGGGTTGTTGAGCCTGGAGGAGACTGAGGGGAGAAAGGAGCACTCTCTGACACTCCATGACAGGAGGCTGTGACAAGAGGGGCGCTGGTCTCTTCTCCCAAGTAGTATGATGGGACTAGAGGAAATGGGCTCAAGTTGCCCCAGGGGAGGTTGAGATTGGAGCTGAGGCAGAACTGTTTCCCTGAGAGGGGTGTCAGCCCCTGTGCCAGGCTGCCCAGGGAGCTGGGGGAGTGCCCAGCCCTGGAGGGATCCCAAAGCCGTGGAGCTGAGGGCCGTGGGTTAGTGGTGGGCTTGGTGACAGTAGGGGATGGACTCCATCAGCTTAAAGGTCTCCAACTGAAACCATTCTGATTCTCGATGAACCCAAGCTGAGGTTCTGCATGCCACCCAGCAGCTCCTGGCTGCAGCCTCTGAGGCAGACATAGGCTTTGAGTGCAGGTGCAGGGCTGTGCCAGACACACTGCAGGAGCCCAGGACCCGCTCACACAGCCGTCACATTAAGTCTGCTCCTCTTCCAAGGGCAGCACAGAGGGGAGGGGGCAGAGGGTGGCATGGAGCCAGGGAGGAGATGGTTATAGCAACAGGGCTGGAAGATGGATGGGCTTGGAGCTGCAGGGACAATGCGGCAGGAGCCGGGCAGGGGGAAGGGAGAGGTGGCGATGACATCTCCCCAGCACCAGCAGAGAGTGGGAGGAAGCCCTGGCAGCGGCCACGGGCAGAGCTTGCCACGGGGCAGGGCAGGGGCAGCAACGTACAGATCTCCTCCAGCTTGGCGATGTGGATGAGGGCACGGTTCTTGGTGCTGCTGAGCATCTTCTCCAGCCTCTCTAGACACATCTTGAGCTGCCCCTCGGCCGTCCCCTGCTCCAGCGTGTCCTTCACCTTCTCGGCATAGAAGGCAGCGCAGCGCAGGAGCCAGTTGAGAGCACTCATCAGTGCTCGGCACAGCCCGATGCACTCCTCTGCTTTGCCGTGGCAGCTGGCCAGGAGAGAGAAAAGGGACTCTGCTCACCTTGGGATATGGCCCTTCCCCGGGGAAACCGAGGCAGGGGAATCCACACTCCCCTCTCCCCTGCTCCTGGCCCAGCCCGCCTGCCAGCTCCCCTGCCGCAGATCCCAACCTGCTCGGCCCATGAGCATCCCCGCTGTGCCAGGGGAAAGAAACTCTCCCCAGTGCAGGCTCCTCTCTGGCCACTACTACAGGGAAACCTTCCAAGCCTCCTAATCAAATTATCTAGCTAAGAGAGGCTCAGCATCGATCAACGTGCTGCGAGAGGTGAACCCTTTCCCCTCCCGATGCACAAATCACCGAGGCCAGAAGTTTTGATCAAATTAAGCAGAGGATCAGATCAGGCAGAGCCTGGATTAAGTGCCTGGCTCTGCAGTTGGCCAGCAGCAGCTCCTTGTCAACATCTGTGACTGGTGCGTATTCATTGCTGCTGCTCCATTTCATGTAATTGAAGAGCTGCAACCTTCCAGCCTTCCTCTTCCTCCCGCTGCCCTCCGCTCTCTCCTCCTGCCTTCCCAGAAGAGGCTGCCAGGGGTTAACAGGAAGATTTCTAAGCTTTCTATAAAAGTTTTTGTGGCCTGAATTGTCTGGACTCCCCTGGGTCCTGCAACGCCAGCGGAAGAGCATGAAGCAAAACAAGGCAGCTGCCTGGAGAGCCTGAGGCTGTGCAGGCAGGACTGCGAGCGCTCACAGACAGGGACACGTAGCCAGGGCTCTGGAAAGCTGCAGAGGCCACACAAGAGAAAAAAAATGGTCTGAGGGGACAGAAGCTCTCAGGCCATGGGACTTACACCCGCCACATCTACCTGAGTCAGGCAGGAATACCACGGCAGAGAGGTTTATCTCAGAATAGGTGCGTTTCCCGCAGCTTCCCACAAAGCTGAGGGGGTTTTGGACACCCCCTGCTCTCCCCACGCTGGCACTTGTGCGGCAGCAAGTCAGGAAAGGACGTGCAGCAGGAGGGGGAACCTGACTGTCTCTGCCAGGGCAAGTACCCGGGGCCTGGCCAGGTCCCACCATCTCCTGTCACTGCCTGAGGCTGAGGCTGGAAGGGCCACACTGTACCTGAGGCGGTCGCAGAACATGTCCATGATCTCCAAGAGCGACTGGACGCACAGGTCCCGGGAGAAATCATCAAACTAGAGCAGGGAAACAAAGACAGATTTCAGATGGGAGCTGCCCGGGCTCCAGCAGCTCCGAAAACTTCCCCTGCAGGCTGGGCCGGGCGCTGCCGGCCACAGGACACTGGCCCTGGCAGCTGCCCAGCAGCCACTCAAACAAGAACTAGGTCAGGACTGTCCGACAGCTGGGTCGTGCCCTCCTGGGGTTGCAGGAGGCAAGCGGGCGACGGCAGCAGGGCCGGGGAGGGGTTTTCTTCACAGCCTCTCCGGACAGCCCCGTTCCCTGCTGGCTGCCTTGCCGCCGCGGCGGCCCGTTGCCAGCCCGTGTGCCCACCCCCAGCTCGGCAGGGCTGGCAGCGTGTGCCAAACAGCCTGGCTGGCTGCGGGGCCAGCAGGGAGGTGGGCAGAAGAAAGGGAGCAGATGGGGCCACCCTGCCGGGCCGGAGCTAGCCCGCAGCTCAGCTCTCAGCCCATGCTGCTCTGAAGGAGGACGGCTCGGCTCTCAAGGTCAGCTCTCTGCCGCAACGCGTGACACGTGCGACGGCGACGAGCCCGTGCCCTCCCGAGCAGCTCTGCCACTGTGCTTGGGGTCAGCAGGCCTTACAGCAGCTCTAAACCCCCCGCCAGAAGCATACCCACCACCCCAGATCAGTGCCGCCCACCTTCAGCAGGGCTCATGGCACAGCTCCAAGCCAAGCGTGTGGCACCCCAAAACAACGCTGGCATCATGCAGCTACCAGCACCTTTCTGCTCCCCACCCCCGGTAACCACCAGAGGAGAAATGATTCTCCCTTAAGCTCTTCTTCCATCAGATCAAAGGTGGCCTGACACTGCCTGCAAGTGGCTACTGCGCCTTTGGAGCTGCCTCTAAACTCAGAGGAGGGGCTCATCCCCACTGAAGCAGCGTGGGGACGCTGAGCCCCGGTGGGAAGGCAGCCAGCAGGGCGGGTGGCCACAGCCGTGTGGCTCCGGGTGCTGGCAGCCCTCCCTGGGGAAGGGCTCCGCTTTCCCATCGCCAGCTCCGGATCCCCTGGCCGCTGCCAGCGCCGTCGGCCACAGAGGGATGTGGTTTCCGGCAGCCGAGGCGTGGTTTGCACACAGGGTGCTGCGGGGCAGGAGCCTGCCAGGCCCCACACGACGGAGGGAACCGGGCTCTCACACCCACAGCCAGCCCCAAAACCAGAGAGGGAGCCGCCAGACGCGGCAGCAGCCTGTCCCCAGCGGGACACGGGAAGGACTCAGGCACTAATCTGTGCTGTCTGACTGCTGCTGACTCAGCAGAGGATGTCATTTTCCACTTGACCTATATTTGGTGAGAGTTGCAGGGAGGGAATCGGGATACGTGGGTGAGAGCTAAAGGGAGGAAAACATCGCTCTGCCAGCGCCCGTACCTTGCTGATGGCCATCAGGACCGTGGAATAAGACACCATCTAGGAATAAAAACACAAAGAGCCGGTGGCAGCGGCGCCGTCAGCCAGCGCCGGTTGCCGAGGAACGGCCGGGGCACAGCCGCTCGCCCGCCGCGGAGCAGACGGGGAGTGATGCAGGGGGTGTGGGGGGAGCCTGCGGCACCGACCCGGCACAAATCCGAACGGACGTTTTCAGGCGACGGCGCATTTGCTTCACACAAACTGTGAGGCGGCCGTGAAAAGGCCGCGCCGAGCCCACGGCGGGTAAAGGAGCTGCACCCCGGGGGCACAGGCTACCGGCGGCCGCCGAGCCCGCGAGGGACGCAGGTGGGAGATGGTGGGGGACGCATCCAGCTGTCACCCGTGCCGGGTCCTTTGCCCACCCTGCTACCCGGGGCTGGCAGGGTGAGAGGTGGCAGTGTCTGCGGCACGGGGCGGGGAGGGAGTGGTGTTACCTGCGAGCTGATAGCGTATTTCAGGTAGGACAAGATGAGTGGGTTCGGTGAGGGCCCGATCATGGCCTGCTCCAGGAGAGCTTCTGCAAGCAAAGGAGGTCCCGGGTCAGTGGGACATGCATGCACAGGCACGCTCAGCCTCATAGGAAAGGGGGCAAGGACAAATTGTGCCAACTGTGGAGACTGCGCCCAAAATTGACCCGATCCCAAAACTTCTTGACCCCCACCCCTGATGGCAAAAAACAGTCAATAATTCAGGCAGCGCAAGGAGCCTCCTGCTAACTCAGCTCTCCACAGGCACCCTGGCCCTCAAACAACACCTGCAGCTCTCCAAACACGTTCCCCTCCCTCCCACGTCCTGCCCAGGGGGCTCTCGCATCCTCCTCTGAGTGACTTTTGCTCTGGCACCTGGGGCTGACAATCCCTCTGAGCTGGGACCAGCCCAGCATGTCTGGCCCTCCCTGCCGCCAGCCCGCGGGTGCTGGAGGGGCTCTGCCTGTCCTATCAGCTCAGTCAAGCCTTTAATTGACCATTTGAACTATGGCAGAGCACAGGAACCACCTCCTGAAAGCAGGCCCCGGGCCGTGGCACGGGCTGTAAGTAGGTCAAAGCAGGCAGATGCGAGAGGGGACAGCAGCCATTTGGGGAAGTCACGGCCCCGAAGGCCAAGAAGGAGCAGCAGCCGCTGCATCCCAGCCATGGGAGCAGGAGACTCCCTGGGTCTCGCTGGAAGGCTGGAGACCTCAGCCAAAAGCATCTCGAGCTCGAGGACAGAAGGCTAATGGCAGCTTTCCCCTCCCTGTCTGATCAGGGAGTGTCAACACGAGCCAGCCACATGCTGTTACCCACTGCAGACGTGTCAGCACCGATTTGCCGGGCACCGCCGTGATCCTGGCAGCTCGTGCCAGCTTTGCCCCCTTCGGAGTTTCAATCTGAAAGGAAAGGAGCTGGGGAAAGGACGGCTCCAGGGCCGCAGTGACGGGGGCAGAAGTCCTTAACAGTCACCAAGGCCTCAGGAGCTGCCTCCCTACGTGTCCACAGCGACACTCAGGCTTGCCCGGGAACACGTCGGTGCCAGGATCCCACCTTCCACCCTCCTTTTTGCAGTGGGGAAAAAGGGACCCAGCTCCCTTTCTCCACCTGACAGAGGGGCTGTCCTCCAACAAAGCTCAGGCTAACAATCCTTTTCCTTGCTAACAAGCCTTTCCCTAGCCACGAAAAACTTGTTTCTACAGAAATTACAAGGACTGGTCTCCTCTGGCCCTGTTTTTGTGTATAAACAGATAGGCTCAGGCTGTCTCAGCAAGAGGAGCAGGAGCTCAGCCTGTCAGGATGGGAACAGGCACCTGGGAGCCCCAGGGACCAGCTGGCCAGCAGCAGGACTGGCCTACAAGCCAACCACCCCAGCCCCCACTCTCCCGGCTGTACCAGCCTTCCCCTGAGCAAATCTGTCACCTCACCACCACAACCAGGCCCCAGAGCTCCAGCTCAGCCTCACATCACCGTAGGGCTGGGCACAAGCCCATCACAGGCTGTGAGAGGAGAGGGACAAACCCAGCCTGAGAAGATCGGCTGGGAGGACGTGGTTTGACAAAACCCACCACCACAGGCCAAACGCTGCCAGAAACAAACACTGGTAAGGACAGGAAGCAAAAAAAAAGACCCACTGGGGAAAAGGTTCCCTCCTCAGTGGGGTGAGGCGTGCTGCTGCCTGCACCAGGGCCGGTTCCCTTTAAATCCCCCAGTGCAGCAACCCTCGAGCAGCATCGTTGTTTATTTAATCCTGAGCATGCAAACACACACTCACTGCACAGGGGAAAGGGGCGGGGGGGGGGGNGTCGCACGTCCTTGAATGGGAGTTGGGGAAAAGGAAACTCCACAAGGCGCAGGTGGGGAGCAGCACCCGGCTCCTTGGCAGCGCTTTTCACTCCCTCAGTTTGACACGCTGATGGGGTTGTTATCCCCTCTCTCAGCAGGGGAAACTGAGGCAGACAGCGGGAACCTGTGTGTAGCCAGGTGATGGAGCGGTGAGAACTGGGGCTGTTTAGTCTGGAGAAGAGGAAACTGTTGGGGGGAACTAACTGACACATATCTAAATGGTGGGTGTCAGGAGGTTGGGGCAGCACTTGTTTTTTGATGGTATCTAACAACAGGACAAGGGGTGATGGGATGAAGCTGGAACACAAACAGTTATTGAAACATAAGGAAACATAAACATAAGGTTTCCTTATTGAAACATAAGGAAAAACACCCACCAGGACGTGT
>WBNH01012514.1:0-30568 GCA_013401255.1 Urocolius indicus
CCACGAGACATGGCCTCCTCTGGGCAAAAGAGCTAAGGAGCCTCCATACTTCTGGCTGCTGGAGCCTGAACTTTTGTCATGTTTGCTTCTTAGTGTTTCCTTTTGCATGGTTTTCCCACAATTGTGCCCTTTCCACAAGGTGGCCTCACCCAAATTATTTATAGCAAAGTAGCAGAAGTAGTTTCTTGAGAGGCCAAAGGTGATTTCCTCATTGAGAACACTGAGCTAGATGAACCTCTTAGTAATTTGATTAGTGTATAAAGTGATGAAGACACCAGCACTAAATGAAACTGTATCCTTTAAAGCACAGTTTCAAAACAAGGCTCTAGATTGTCCTTCCATTTGCATTTAAATATCCACATGCCAGGAGTGAATAAGAATCAATAAGGATTTGAGCTTAAAATTCTCAAATTGTGGTTGAAAGTCCTAATATATCCATTACTCTGACGTATACTCATACTGGACTCTAGGAACTCTTCCCATGAATCAACCAGCACTTTTTCATTAAACGTAGAAATATATTGGAACAAAACACTGCATTATATTATATTGTTATTATATTATTTTACCTGTCATTTGTCTCTATAAAGCTGACATCCCGTAGCTGGTAGTTTCTTCTGTCTCTGAGGTGCAGGTGGGATTAAAGTATATTCTCCCAGGCCTTATGAATGAAACTGTTACTTATTTGCTGGATTCTTCTCCTCTTGCCCATTTACTGGTGGCCCTCTCAAGTTCTGCAAGGACGAAGGTGTTAGAAGCCAAACTTGTGTTGCTAAGGAACTACATCTAACAGTGAAGCTTTCTAGAAACATTCTCCCCTGCTAATTGAAAGAACGATCCTGTAAGAATAATAATTGTCCATGTACTGGAGAGGAGGAGTCCACAGTAGTCTCTATGGGCCATCAAATGCTAGCTTTTTAAGTATCTTCTTGGCAGCACTAATTTTTTTAGGAAAGAATGGTGAATGGATGGATGTGAATCTGTTGGTGTGCAATAATGTAGATATGTTTACGTTCATGCTTTAATTAAAAGAGGTGGAATAAACACACACTATTGTGCAGTGTCATTGAATCTTGCATGGCCCAAAACTAGGGGGAGAGGCTTGTATCTGCAGCTTTTTAGTATCTGCAACAAGCAGGAGCACCTTGATTTTCCCTATCTGACTGTTGGTAAAAGATTCTGAAAAACTAGATCAGAGGATTTTGAGAAAGATTGCAGAAATAAGGTGATAATTTTGAAAGAACAGGCACAATCAAATGACATTTTTCTTCTGGTCAGCTCTGTCACCTCTGCAATCTTTTGGTTTGGATAAGCCATTTGAAAAATCTGCTCTTTATCTATGGTCAAGATGTAGGAGAACAGATCCAAAGGTAAATGTAATCCTCAGAGGTACTCTTGCTTATCCTTCCTAGAATGCCTCCTTACTGAAGTAAATTCTGCCTGCTGGGAAAGGAGAGGCTTAATCTGTGATAGAGAATTTAGCATGCTAATTGCTAGCAATTCTACCTTCAATCAAAATCGCACAGAGCAGCTACAGGGAAAAATAACAGCAGTCTTTGGATTACACTTTAAATCCACTGAAATGTGGCATTCCAATTTGTATTAGTAATTTCAACTTCTAGCAAGTTAAGCAACAGATTTATCTTGCCAAAGAAGTAGAGGTTATTCCAGGTTTAAACAAGCATATGTCATTTAAACCCAGCATATTTATTTTATTTAGCCCTTCACAAAAATAGTTGAAGTCTGTCTTTTAGAGTAAGTAATAGTCTGTACCTTTCAGGTGATATACTGAAAACTATGCCTGTTTGTTTAGTTCTTCTAACTCACGTGACAGGAACTAGCATAGCTTTGTTACAGCCTCATAGGATCATCAGTGCTGATTCACTCCATTTATAGATGAGAGACAACCCCTAAAATATCCTTCATAAAAAGATTAGGCAATATCCAAGCAAGTTCCAAAAGTAAAGATTTTTATTTATGAATAATTTTTTTTTTGGAGGGAGGGGGATATGAAAATTTGTCTAGACCATTATTTCCTTTTAAAAGCTGTTTATATTCTTCAAGCTTAGGACCTTCACAACTCTATCCATTATTTCCTCTACTGTTTAGCCATTACAGTTTCTGTATACTTTGGAAACAATTTAGGTATTTAATTGTAGAACATTTATTCAATTTTTATCACTTTCAGTGATCTCTAGTTTCTCAACACCTACAATTAGTGGTAATTGCTTGGTGGTCTGTGGATAATAGTTTCCTAGTGAGAGAGACTGAAAATATTTTTTTACATTCCTATTTCTTTATAGCATTTTTACAGAAGTATAGAAAGGGTTCTCATCTAAAATCAGAGCTGTGTGCTTCCATGAACCACAACCATCTATGAAATAAGATAATTTCTATGTAAGAAAAGTTGTTAGTAGATGTAAAACACTGGCAAGGTATTATTATCCCTATTTGACAGACACAGAGCCAAGACCCAGGGATTCTCTGGATTAAGTGGCGAAAAGAAGTAATATCTTGCCCTTTGAGTCCTGATGTACTATGTTGTTCAGTCCAGGAATCTAGATCTAGAACATGCTAGAAACTTCTTACGATTTACACAGTTAAATTTCTTTGTCGTGCAAAGTGAGATGCAGAAGTGGGGCAAAAATGCGTAAGCAGTTGGTATATAGCATTTTTAAAAAAGGCCAAGGTATTCACATGGACCAAGGAGCCTGGTAAAAGAGCACTTCATATCTCACCAAAGAGACTGTGGTCAGCCTATGAGCAGTCCAGATGTGTTAAACTATACACTGAGGAATTTTCTTCTTATCGTTTAAGTTGCCAAATGGCAACTGTAATGGCCAGTTCTGCAATAGCGTAGGCTGGTTGTACACTGCATTCAAACTGGTAAATGCCAAAGTCAATCATAAATAGAATCTACTATAAAATGCTTTTTCTCAGTGTCAGTATAGGTCATATGCTTTTAAATTTTAGGGGAAAGAAGAGAAAACACAATGCTATTTGATAGTAAGAATGGGATGCTTTTGGGAGACACACAGCCAAATTTTTTCAATTCAGTAAATACTGGAGGTTCACATGCTCTGCTCCTTATTTTGGCAAGATTGTAATGGCTTCAAGTCAAATAGAAATGCAATAGCCTAACATGTCACTTTGTGGCATTGATTTGGAAGGGCACTACACAGGAATGCTGAATTAGCTCTCCTCCTGTGCAACCCACAGTTAGCTGGAGTTTAGTGATTATGGTGTCAGAATGAGAAGTGGTTCAATGGCATATAAGGGTTATAATTTTTTGTGGGTACCTCAGGACTTGTACAGCACAGGATGGGTTCCTAGTGTTCATTTGTGAGACAAAACACAGTTACTTTAAGATACACTGAACCACAAAGAATTGAGACTCCAGAATTAAAAATGTAGATGCCAAAGCCATGAACAGGGAGATTGTGAGATAGGTGAAAGAAACACACTGCTGTCTTGGAAATTTTGATGCCAGGTTGTAGCCTGAGAGAATCTTTCTGCTTTAGTTGCATTCAGTGTAAAATGTCGTATTACTGCAATAAAATAGATGCAGTTTCTTGTACACTGTTTCAAGTGACAGTGGAGAATAAAGCAGTTGTAAAAAAACCCCTCATAGTAGCTGTCTGTCTTTCTGTGCATTATGGAGTTTAAGCTGTTTTCTTTTTTTAAAATGTTTGCTGTCCGTCTCTTCTGCCTACCTGTGTGCATTTTAATACACCTATTCACCACTAAAGCCAATTTCAGCAGCATTGCTGCATTGCTAAAAATAGACTGCAAGAACATCTTTATTATCTGCAGTGTGAATTGTTTGTTTTAATAGGAAGCTACTTTGTTACAATATCATTTCTTAAATTGCACCTTACTTTAACAACCACATTCACCCAAAGCATAATGATAGTGACTGAAGAAATGCAATTCTGAATCATGAGGTGGAAGGCACAAGAGTTTAGATGTGAGTGAAACCTGTTTTCATTTTGCATACTCACCCATCCTTCATCCCCCTGCCCTTGAGACTCCTGCTTACAATGTGCAGTATCTGGTGTTTTAGCAGTGCCAAATCAAACTTCAGGTGTGAATTAAAATACATCTCAGTGAAATAAGCAGAATTTCAGTAATGAAAGAATGCATTGCTGAGAATAATTTTAATTATACTCTTTAATCATGTTCTCAGAAGATGACTTTGTATACTTATTCAGCAGTTGTAGTGTGGATCTGTGAATGCTATCACCCAGAGAAGCCTAAACCTTGGGATGTGATCCAGCTTCATGAATTCATAGTAATGTTTTAGCCACTGCTTGTGGCTGGATATAGTTCCTTGCTCCTTTTCAACTCATCCTGTCTTGTAAATCCAAGTCAGTTGCAATAGCCTACTGCAGTGAACGGGAGAAAGCAAAGGCAGAGTCTTTTTGAGAGGCTGAACCAGTATGGTCAAGACAAGTCAGCAGAATAGCAGATGCAATAAACAGCATTGCCAGTAGTTGTTTCAAGCACCTACAAAATTGCTTTCATACTTCCAGCACTTGATAATGGTGGAGTTGGACATAACTAGAGAGCCGATAGGCAGAATTTTCAGTGACCTTCTCGATATTGTTTTTTTATTAGGTTAGGTATGATTGTCATAGCTAGGAATTTTGGAGCTTTGATGTCAGTTACACATCCCTACCTCCCCATCCCCCCTAAAAGTATTAAAACGATGAAGCTTTAGGATCTTCCTTGTACACTTGTTCTTCTCTTTTGAGAATCAGTATCAATACCTTGACTTGTTTAGTCTGGGTCATGTTTCAGGCACTGTAAGATCCATATTCCTCCAAACAGGCATTCAGAAGGTTATTTATGGGACTGAGACTGGGGGCAAGCTGCAGATCTTTTACAATATTATGCTGTCATTCCTATCAAGGAGAATACAGTACAGTTTGTCACACAAGAAATGGCTGTCCCTCTAGGAGCTCTTGATATAGAAAAGAGACACCTATTCTCCTTACCTATCAGGGCAATGCAGCAAAGCATAAAAAAGAATTAAAAGGTAGTTACAATAGCCTGAAAAAGGACAATGAACTCATAGTTCCAAGCTGACATTAATTATGTTCTGATGAGGTCATGGTGTGGCAGCTAACTGACAGTAGCACATTTAAGAAACCAGATGTTGTCACACTGATTTTTTTTTTGCCTGGAAGTAGTTATGATAGCCACTGACAGAAGCTTTGTATTAAGGATCATGGAACGTATAGTTTCTTCTTCTAAAAATCAAAGAATATCAATTTCAAATCCAGATATTGTGTTACTTCAAATCTCAAGGTATTGGTAAGACATTAAGATGCACAGAGACAGAGGATGCCTCTACCCTGCGTATATTAAGATACATTTCAGTATTCACCTTTTGATTTCAGTGAAGTTGCACAACTCCTACAATAATTTGCAAGTACTTTCTTCATTACCTTCAGCAGAAACAGTTTGTGGGCTATTGTTTTGGAAGCAATTGCTGCTAATGATGGTCTAAGTGGGAGGTAAGTGTAAATAACAGAAAGGGGACTCAAGGGAGAAGTGTAGACTAAAGGAGATTTTTTTTTCTTAAACTTTCCCCATGCTGTAGCTCTGTGTTCAAATTCTGAGTGAATTAAAATTTACTAGTATGCTGACATGAAGAGATGCTACCTGTCAGATTTCACTGGAGTTGGGATTTGAGGCAAATTTAAGGTTTTCCCCAGTCCAATCCTTTCTGATTTTGGAGATGAGGTACTTGTTCATAGATATTATCTAGATAGTCTATTATCTAGACTTTCTCAGCTTCCCAGATGTTTTTATTTTCATTTTGGTCCTCTTAAGATCTTTGTTTTAATTTTTATTTAAATAAATAGGTTGTAATTTGAGATAGGGGATTGATGGTTACATCCTGCTACAGACTCCGGTCCTCACCTTGGGGAAGTTTTGCTGTGGTTCAATTGAATCATAACAATAAGGAAGAGAATTGTCTGCAAACAAGCTTTTGTCTTGTTGATACAGACTGGGAGCTTTTCTAGGGGAAGGATCATCCTTTGAAATACCTAGAGTTTCTATACTTTCATGAAATACCTATCAGTGTGCTGTCATATCATCTGGGGTAAATGGTTGAATAGCTAGGTATTCTTTTTCCAACATCAATGTTTAATAATTTTTTTTTCTTGTTTAATTTGTTTCCTTCATCCAATATTTAAAAGTAACAAGCACAAGTAAACACAGGAAAAAGAAAAAAACTTCAAAGGCTAAAAATCAAACGAAAAGACCTTCCCATTTATGTAATTCAATTAAACAGATTCTTCCCATGATGCATTGAGGAAATATATTATTACCGACAAAAATCACTTTGTAGTGTTGTATTATTAACTGCTTCTGGAGCCAGATGATTTTTCTGTCAGATTAGAAAGAAGAAGCAATACAATGTAATGTCAATTATCCTAATTGTTATGAGTTTTTCAGCACTAGGGTTTATGTGAGTCCCCAGAAAGAGGATGCTAGCATGTGGATTTTGCACATACTGCTACAGAACATGTTCCTAGGTGGAGGTCTCTCCCAAACAGCCTGGAATTGGAGGACAGAAGATGCCAGATCATGGTACCAAGGAGACATAGGATGCCTCAGGATGCAGAGGGATGGTTTTGATAGTGTCCCAAAGGTCTCAAGAGTCACTGCTGTGAATGAGGTGCAAACAATCAAGTGTATTTCGGTATCAAATAGTCATTTTACTAAGATGACTTTACTAGGGCAGATGCATGCTCAGCTGTCACTTGATGGAAAATACAGGAATTAATTGAAAGTTGTTTTACTTTGCTGATTCAAATATCTGTAGATTTCATTTAACCACCTTGTATCAAAAAAAAGGACAAAGGATTAAATGATTCAAAGCAGTCTCAACCCATCAGGCTCAGGCAGGAGGAAGAGACAGGAACAACTAGTACTGCATTGGCTATTAAGGAGTGTTTAGTGACATCTTATCTGAAAACAGGAGCAGTACAGCGCACTTTGAGAAAGTACTGATGGGAAAAAGACTTTTTTTTTTTTAGTGCATAGCCCTTTATTCTGAAGCCCTGTCTTCCTTAGTATTCTTTCCTAGTTATTCATGCCAGTTGTTTAAAATATGCTAAACTTTAGGATTTCTAAATCTCTGGAGAGAGTTTAAAATGCACTGGAGATCTCCCAAGTGATAGCTGAGCATACATCTGCCCAAGTATTAAAGACAGACTATTTTTATTTAATTGGATGGTAGAAAGCTACAGATTTCTCACATCACTCCAATGGCAGATTCAAGATTTTATGTATGTCAAAACAATGCCATCTGGATTTGTTTATGTTGCTGTTAGCATTTTGCAGGCATACAAGTGGCTAGTTGAAATCCAGTATAGCAGCAACCTCACAAGTAAACAGTAGGTCATGCTACAGCCCCTTCCAGTTTCTTTGGCCAATGTGAAGGACTCTCTGCTTACACAAATGCTGGATGAGTGTATCTTAGTCCAAGTTGAAGGCAATGTCATAAAAAAAAGAACCTGGGAGGATATATGGAATCATATAGATTAAGAGGTTGAGTCCCTGCTTTAAACATTGTCATTGCCTTGCATTTTTTCTTTGTCTTTTCACCTCTCAGTCCCTTTGGATCATATAGGCATACATTTAATTTTGGTTTTCATTTACAAGTGTAAGATTTATTCAATAGAAGGTTGAGTTTTTTAGAGTGTTTCACATAACTAAAACATTTTACTTCTGAGTTACAAAAAAAAAAAACCCAAAAACAAACAACCCAAACATCTCTGCTTGAAATAACAGAAGTCTGTGTTAATTGATTGAAGGTAATTAACAAGATTGATTGCTCATCCCCCCTACAATCTAGTTGAGAATTGTAGATTGTATGAGTGGTAAATTTGGATGTTTTGCAAAATTCCTGGTGGATCCTTGATTTGAGATTAGAGTTTTGTAACAGATCAGGAAATGTAGTACTGAAACAAAGCAAACAAATGGTACTATCTCTCCTTTAAAGAGACCTTCAACTCAGCTGACAAAACTTAGAGATTTTTTATTTGTCTAGCAGGCCAGAAATCTCTTACTTTTATGGTAGTTGGGGAGAGGAGTAGTTAATAAAGCTCACAGTACTCATACAAGGGAAATTAATACATAATTAATGGGATTTCTAAGGCACAAATCAGTTTAATCTCCAATAACCAAACAAGTTTTTGATATTCAGTAGGACACAAAGTCTTTCAGTTCACACATTATCCTAAGCATGAGGCTTGGAACTTTCCACGTGCAACATCTGAAGATGCATAAAAAAGTTTTTATTCGGCATGATCTGATCATGCCTTGGGTGCTCATCAGGAAATGTATACTTGGCCATATTTGTCCAAATTGTAGTGGAAACTGATACCAAGGGCAACCTTCACAAACAAACTTTTTCTTTTCTATGTACTATTATGACACCCCAGGATTGTGGGTACCACAGGAGCTGGCTGTGTCCTCCCGTATGCACAATGTGAGCACAGGTTATGGGTATCCACTTGGTGTGCAGAGGCTCCAGATCACTGTGAAGTTCAACAAGTGCATTGCATCTCTGTTTTACTGAAGGTCCCCCAGGAACTCACCAGTCTCTGAAGCCATGAGAAGTGATGGCTGGTCTTCTTTCTATCATATATCACACCTTGGGGAGTCATACCCTAAAAACTTAAAACCTAATGAAAATACTCATTTTCTTTGTAAGAGCCTGTCCTGGTTTCTTCCAGACTAGAGTTGATTTTCTTGTTAGTAGCTGCTACAGGGCTGTATTTTGGATTTGTGCTGAAAAAAATGTTATTGATACAGAGACAGTTTGATTATTGCCAAGCAGTGTTTACACAGCATTAAGGCCTTTTCTGCTTCTCATCCTGCCCTGCCAGTGAGTGGGCTTGGGGGTACACAAGAAGCTGGGAGGCAGCATGGCCAGGACAGCTGACCCAAACTAGCCAAAGGATTATTCCACACTGGCTAAGGTTAGACTATAACAGAGCCATATAGAATTCTTAAAGTAATATTTTTTTCTGCTTGATTCTTTAATTTTCAATGAATTTGAGGCAAAAGTATCTATTTGAAGTAATTAATATATTCAGAGAAACTCAAATGTCATTAAACTAGGCTGTTTTACTCATTAGTGTCGATGCCCAAATAGCTACTGATGCTTCATAGGTGCAAAGTCTGTATTTGATTTCCAAATAACTTTTCAGTTACAAGCCCAGATTCTGACAAGTCAATTTATGGAGACACGTTCCTTTTGAGAAACGACCTGTGTCAGTGCCATTCTTTTGTTTAAGGAAAAGGAACATTTTCAGTGACATTTTTTAAAATGAAACTTTGAAATAAAATTAAATTTTTATTGTTTTTAAATTTCTTCTGTTCAGTATTGTTGTTTGAAAATAAACCTATGAATATATAGTCCAGAAATAAATTTAGTTTTGGGTTTTTTTTCAGTGTACAATTTTATATGGAAATGCCACCAGTTTCAAATAAGAAATGTTCTTAATCTTTTTCACTGGGCGGAAAGGAGTAGGGGTTTTCAACTGTTTTGCCAGTAAAACTTTACAACAGTAAATCTTTTTCTTTGTTGGTAGCAGATTTACAAGATATTTCAGAGGGTTTGTGTGGTGAGCATGATTTTGCCTGTGTTCTGTGATACTTTATATTTGCTGATGCTGATTCATTTCCCATTTTACCGCCTGATCATTCAATATAATCAGATCCTTGTGCACCTTTTCACAGCCAGTCTTTATTTTTACAAGCGACCAAATTTCTTGTTACCAGAAAGTTGTTTCAGTTCTCTATATTTGATGCTTTCTTCAATACAACATTTACAAAGTCAAGAAACAGCATAGATTGGACTGAATATAGTGTTCGCTGACAATTTTGTTCCAATTCATATTGCCTATTCTCTAATAAATTATTAAACCATAAAGGCACATACCTTTTTGTCATGAATCTTGGTTTGTTTGCATTTTATCTTTTGGTGGTTTTCAACAAAAACTTGATGAAAGCCTAAGTTCATGGTGTCAATTGTACCATCATTATCAATACATAAACTGATTCCTTTGAAGACTTCTAATAAATCTACAAGGTTTGTCTTCCCTCTGAAAAAACAAGATGCTGTTTAGTCATTATGTAATGATCTGCTTGTTTGCTTATTCTGATTTTAAAAATAATGTCTGTCGATTTATGTGTTTATTTATATGTGGATACTCAGGCCTGTCTTAAAACCCTTTAAAATATGCTCCTGCATTTTCCACCTTCTGTTTCACTGGTAATTAAATAAATTGCCTTGATAGGATAGACATCACAGCAAATAGTTGAGCAATTTTACATTGAATTTCCTTGTGGAGGAATCTTAGCAGAGTATAGTGGAGTTCTGCTGATAATTTTATATGTAAATTCAGTACTTCAAATTAAACCGCTTTTTCTCACCCATTCTTCCAAAAGAGTGAACTTGAGTAGGAAATTCCCTAAACCTACTTGGCTCTGATGCAAGTAATTCATTTAACATCTTGGCTGTGACCTTGTGTTCTTCTAGGCTGTCTGCAGACTTTTTCTCACATTTTCTTCTTATAACACATTTAAAAAGGTATTTATTGCTAGTTTTAAAGCCTTATATCAAATGACTTTTTTGGTTTTTTAAGTTCTAATTTTTTCTGCATATATTTTTAGTCACAATGTGTTGACTTAGTAGTGTTTTAAATAACTGTTGCCTTAATACTGTGTTCTCTCCACATGGGTGCTGGTTCAGGTGCTACACTTAGAAACCTACTGAGTACAAATGTGCATGAGACTATAGTATTGATGCAGATGCAGTTGAAGACAAATCAGTGTCATTCTTTATTAGAAGTTCAGTTTCTGTATGTGTACAGTTTTCTTCTGATTGGCAGAAAATGAGCTCATCTTTGACAAAGGCTGAATGGTGAACATACATTGTAGGCCAGCTTATTATGCAGACCTCACAGGATGCAGAAGTTCTCAAAGGAAATCCTGTAATAGGTTAATTTTCCTCTCTGTGGGTTGCATTATCTAAAACACTTACTGCTTTCTTTCCTTCTTTGTTATTTTTCAAGGCATAGCTACTCATATTGCTTCAGGAAAAAGAAAATCTTAGCACAATGTCTTCATCTTGGTATTTTCAGAAAATGTTTGGTGTTTCTATTTCTTACTTTAAAAGCAAGGTCTTTCATGGATCCAGTTTATGGGTCCTTTCTTTCACATACAACCAGGATATTAAAAAGAATAAAAGAACCCTGTGTGCTAGGTTTTACACTTCAGGAGAAGGGCTTGTTAAGCAGCTGTTGATTTCCCCATGTATCCCCCACCCTCCATACTTTTTACCCATATTTAAATAGGAAATATTAGTACCAATGGAGAGATTCCTTTGTTTGCCTGGCAATGATTTATGTAAAAGCTATATGGATGTGAAAAGGTAGCTTACAAGAACTGCAGTAAAGGAATACTCTGGAAAAGCAAACTATCCAATTAGTATTAAGAGGCCTTATATTGAAATTATCGACATGGTAGTTAAAAAATATAATTTTACTTTTCCTTTCACTTAAACTTTTTGCCTTCACTGAAACTGTAGCTCTGATATGATTTATTTAAAAGTATCCATTAAGATAAATATTATCCTGCAGCTTCATACAGAAATGAACTAATTTTCTTAATATTCTCGCCAGTCTAAAATGGTGTGTAAGACTTCTGACCCCAATGCCACAGAATTTAAGGCTTGGGAATATTTCCATATCTCGTTCTTTGTTGTTCTTTTCTTAAAGGGAGTTGTACAGCACAGAATGACAACTACCAGTCTTTCCTTGCTTTCCTATGGGTGATCTGTTACAACTGCTTAAAAACTAGTTATCTCCTTGTGTAAAGCAGCATCATGGATCTTGGTGTTAGATGATACACAAGCACACTTTCTCTAAGATGATAATCCTTGGGAAAAGGAGGAGAAGGCAGCTCTTATTGTAAGTCATAGGGACAGTCTAGCATAATGCAAACCAGTTTACATATTTACAGAAGTCTGTGTTGCGTAGAAACTCCTATTATTGCAAGAAATAATTTCCACATTTCTTCTCTTACATTCAGCAACACAGTGATCATGTTCATTTTGAAATATATTTTTCACAAGTCCTGAAATTTCCAAGTCAGTGAGCCGTTCCCATCCTCTTTCGATTTTCAAAGTAAAAGTTCTGAAGCACTTTTTATTTATGGCCTACTTTGATCTTGGACCTGCCAAATGAATCATGACTCTGTTAAATGTCTTGCCATAACAACAGTTACAGGGCTTTTGTGCATGCAAGCAAAATTTATGCTTCATGGTCAGAATTCCAGGCCACCTGTTCTTTGGATAACTAACAAAGTTACTTTTTTTTTTGTCCTGTAGTTTAGAGAACACCATGATCTTCAGTGTGCTCCTGAGGATTTTTTACTGTGGTTGGCTTAATGAAATGTGTGGTTGAAACTTAGTGGGCAGTTATCTTTGGAAGGCATTGCAAATACGCGTGCAGAGATGTTGCAGAAGCTCATCTTACTCTAATTTAGGAGGAAGAGAAGTGGTTTCTTCAAGTTGCTTTAGTCCTGGAGATTAATTTAATGTGGTTCAATGACGGATTCCAATGTGAAAGTGAAATGACAAGACTCAAATGCAGGTTGCTGAAAATATTACAGTAATGGCATATATATATGGTTTTGTAGGAGGAAGCTATGTCGATTAGATTTAACCCTCCTCTGGTAAAAGTCTATGTAACTCACTAGGCCAAGTCTATGGCTGATGTACACAAGCATGGTTTCACTGCTTTGAAGGGTGTGCAGGTTGTAGCTCATGGTGTATTGACACAGCAGAATTTGCAGTTTAACAAAGCATGGTTTAAAAGTGTAGACAAATATATGGACAAAAAAGATATGGGATTTTTTTTTATTGTGGTTTTTTTTTCTATTTTGCAAGTAAATTGCAAGTGTTTTAGTAAGCAGACAAACCTTAGAAAAAAAATCATTATTGTTAGTATTATTTGTAAACTCATATTTGTGTAATCCATGATGATGGCATTCCTAAGAGATGACCTTGAGTAAGATAAACTCTATGATTCTGTGATAAATTACACAGTGAGATCAGTCTACAGTGCCTTTTTGTGATGATAACTTCTTATCTTGGTTAGGATGTAAACTTTCTCCTACTCTAAGGAGGAAAAAAAAAGAATCATAGAATAGCTTGGGTTGGAGGGACCTTTAAAGGTCATCTAGTCGAACCTCTCTGCAATAAACAGGGTTATTTTTTACTAGATCAAGTTGCTCAGAGCCTCATCCAACCTGACCGTGAATATTATCTCTCCAGACTGCAAACTCCACCAGTGCATGATCACCGCAGCCCAGGCTGCTTCTAATCTTGATGTCACCAGTTAGCTCACTTGTATTGGTGACCAACAGGTCCAGTATTGTATCCCCTCTGTTATGGCTGTGTATTAACTGGCTTAAGAAATTATATTCAATGTATTCCAGGAGTCTTTTGAATTGCTTATAGGTCTCTATGCTACTTTTCCAACAGATGGTAGTGGTTGAAGCCCCCAGCCAGATAGGACTCAGGGAATGCAATGCTTGCCATAGCTGCAGTAAGAAGGCTTCACCGACAGTCTACCATTGTAGGAAAGACTTGTAGACACCAACCATAAGGTTCCTTTTGTTGCCTTGGTCACTAATTATTACCCCAAAACTTTCAACCTTCTCATGGCTATTCTTCAGAATTAGCTCTTATACACTATCCATTTTTTGATGTAGAGGGCAACCTCATTGTGATCAATTTTAGCTACCAATAGCTGCATCCCAGTCATGGGAGTCTTCCCACCAACTTTCAGTAATGGCAACTAAGTTGTAACTTTCTAGAAACAGTGACTTCCAACTCAGACTTCTTTTTGTTGCCCATGCTGTGCATTAGTGTAGAAACACCTAAATTGGGCTGTTGACTGTGTATGTCATCTTCTTAGAGGAACACCTCTTAGTTCCTCTGAGATACTTCACTGGTGTTTCGCTGGTGGCTCTTTGTACCTCAGGAGCCCTTGATTCATCTTTATGAGACTTCCAGTGTGCTGCAGCATACTCAGCACATCTCAGAGCAACAGGCTGGGTCCCTCACTAGCACCCTGTCCCTCTAACCTCGATGCGTCATCCTACAGTTTGTGATGTTATCTTCCTCCCATGTCATGTCTAATTTAAAGCTGCATTGAGGAGCCACACTAGCTTATGGGCAAAGACCCTCTTCCATCTTTGAGAAAGATGAATCTCATCTGATGCCAGGAAGCTTACTGCCATGTTGGCCATCACATTATCAAAACCACCAAAACTGTGGTGGTGACACCAGCCACTGAGCCTGTGTGTTTCTGTCCACAACTAGAAGGAGGGAATATTGTACCTAGATTGAAGTCTTGAAGTCTCCTGATTGCCTTTGGACTACACACGGTGTCTCTATCACCACCCACGTGGAAAAGCTGTAATGAGTAATAGTCCAAGGGCTGTACCAGGCTCAGAAGTTTCCTAGCGATGGCAACCTGGGCCCCAAGGAGGCAGTAGACTTCACAAGGAGAAGTGTCTGTCCAGTATATTGGACCATCTGTTCCTCAGAAGGCAGTTGCCTGTTAACTATACCTGTCTTCTCTTCCTCGTGTGGGTGGGTGGTCATGATAAGAAGGGTAGGCCTTTCTGACATTGACAACACCTTTGGTGAGATGGACCACATCATCCATTCACTGACCTTCCACAGTCAGACCTTCATACCTGTTGTACAGTAGCCCCTGGAAAGATGAGGGATTTACCTGCCATTGCAGGTATGGACTTTCCTCCAGTGATTTCTTTAAGCTACTGCCTGCAGCTTGGTAGAGACAAGGTACAAGATCCTGTTCCTATCTGGGGAAGGGCAAATTGCACCAGTCTCTCTCAGACTCTGATGCTCATCAGCCTTTCTACTTCCTCTTGTAGCTCTACCACAAGGTTGCACAGATTGTCCACTTGGTCACACCTCACACAGCTGTTCTCACCACTGCCATCCATTACCAATGAAAAGCTCTGGCACTCTGCAGCCTGAGACCTGGATGGTTGCATGTATTTATAGGAGCTCTGGGTTGCTACACCATTCCAGTGAGTGCAGAGAACATAGAGGTACAGTGCAGAAGGCAATGAAGAAAAGAGAAAAGAAGAAAAGAAAAGAAAAGAAAAGAAAAGAAAAGAAAAGAAAAGAAAAGAAAAGAAAAGAAAAGAAAAGAAAAGAAAAGAAAAGAAAAGAAAAGAAAAGAAAAGAAAAGAAAAGAAAAGAAAAGAAAAGGAAAGAAAGAAGAGAGAAAAAGATGTGTGTTCATGTGCATTTCAGTGCATTTTAAAACACTGGAGAAAATGAAGTCTACCTATTTATCTTCTTTCACAGGATATTACTTTACAGATCCAAATGAAAATTCCTAACAGGGAAGTAATGTAAGATAATGAAGCACAATATTCATCTGAGGTCACTGTTGCATGGTATAACTAACACCTCTCTGGTGTCATCTTGCTGGATCTATATGGCAAATTATAATCGGAGAGATACCAAGTGTACAGTGCTAGCAATTTAAACTCATTTTGATGAAGCTAAATACAGAGAAGGTTCCCAGAGTTCCCCAATGTTGCCAGACATAAACACATTCACTGCATTGTTAATCCCACTAATTTAATGTAAATCATGAAGGTCTCCATGAGATTTATGCAGAAGAACAGCTGAAATCTATGATTAGTGTTGGCAGTAGAAAGAGCAGTTTCAGTCTGTGGGCTAAGGTTAATCTAGTCAAGGTACTGGGGAAATATTTATCCTTGCTGTGATATAGCTTAAAATACTATCTATATGTAGAATTGCCCTTAAGATAAAGTGCAGGAGGCTGAGCAGAAACAGGAATTAGCTGCTGACTTTTATCTTAGACTTGTAATTTACGGGTTTAATTTTGCTGCTTCTTGCTTCCATTATTATTAATTTATGTAGCAGCGATAATAATGACTGCAATAACAGCTTCACCTCCAGGTGTGCCAAAGAAAAATCTGTTTCTAAAAACTAAAGATGGAGATCAGTTCTCCATCACTCAAATGCAACTATGTGAGATGCAACATCACATATGTATGCAAAGAATGTCTCAGTAGGATAAGAAAATTACACTTGGTACATTGCTGGGAAGAAGATGGGCAGCCTGCCCAACTACAGCTTGGATCAGACACTTGGGGAACATCTGCATGAGTAAATATAACGGAACATTTTCTAGTCCTGAGGTTGACTGATGTAGTTCATATATTATCCATTTGTTAAATTATCTTTTCTTCAAATGAGATCACTGTACCCAAGCAGCCTATTGGGAATGATCTCTGGTGGATACAACATCTCAGACTTTTCCAAGGTAATGGTCTGGCAGACTCTGGAAACAGATTGGCACTAATTCCAACTGTTTAAAGATCAAATTGTCTGTTCCAGTATAGAAAGCTATCATTTTGAGAGGTGCTGCTGACCAAAGCAAGAAAAGAAATTAAGAGTTTTCTAGGGGTAAGTTGGAACAGGATGAAAAGAAAACAAAAACCTCAACACTCCAACAAAACAAAAAAAAACCCCAAAACTCACAAAGAATTCAAAAGTGTTGCAATATTTTGTTTCATTTTCTTTGGTCTAAATAGAAATATTTAATTGTCTTGAAAGGGCCTAAGAAGCTTCTGGATTGATACAGACCTTTTTAAAACAAAATATTACATAGATTGTCTTAATAGATATTCTTAAGTAAAAAAAAAAAAAAAAATCAACAACATTTTCTCCTGCAAAATATTTTGATAGTGCATTAATTATGATTTTTATTGGAAAATCTGGGACTAGTTCCCCTTTTAGCAGAAGTGTAAGAAACAATATCCTTAATACAAATGTAGTTCATGTTGGGCAGTCATCTGTCTGGGGCTAATGATGTTGTTAACAGTATTTGTTCTGTATTTGGAAAGTAACTAACCAGGGACAAAGGTATGCATTCAGTGTAACGGAGTAGATTAGAGGCAAATAACCGTCCCACTTGAGCAGATTATTCAAAGAAGTGATGAAGTATCATGAATCCTATCACATTATTGCATCCTCTCTCCCCTGGACTGCTCTGCTATCATGTACAGAAACTACCAGTAGCTCAGAGGTGACTAACTAATGCTGAGGAGCCCAGGTGGATGTCACATTGCTGAGGCACAGCAGTCGGCCCCTCAATAAGTAACAAGTGTAGTGCATATTTCTTAGTAGGACCTCTGCTTGATAATCCATGCTTTACCCATTCATTTTAATTCATACTGTATAGGGAAGTTAGACTACCTCTTTGTAGACCAACTTTTTTTTTTCTCCATTGGGGGTGGAGGAATGGGAAGGGAAGCTGTCACTACCTCAGATAATATGTTAAAGAAGGATAATTTTGACAGGTGCCTCTTGTATTTACCATCTCTACCTCTCTAATAGCAGCTCTGGCATTGTGGAAGGGGATATTGGTTTTGAGGTTCTATTCAAGGATGAGTGTTTCAATGAGAAAAATGTAGCTGGTGTTAGGAAAGAAGAAAGGAAACATAAGCAAAATGACAGTTTCTTTTCCCAGTGGTACATTAGGGTTTAGATTACCTGAAATCATAAAATTCAATTTGGAATAAAAAAAAAAAAAAAAGGAGCCTGCAAACAGGCAGCTTGGCTCAGAAGGCTGTTAACATGAAATGACTGTTTATCTTTTGTTATCGAGACCATGATACACTAACAAGAAAGACAGATTTGAAGTAGGAGGAGAGGCTTGGAGGTCAGTGATGTACTAGGAGAAGACATCCTACCCTCCAGTCTCTGGACAAGGCTGTCTGCTGTTTCCTCTTGGGCTCAGTCTGAAACCTGCTTAAATCCATGGAAAAGGGTCCCAATGACTCTCTAAAACCTGCAAGTTTCCTGTAGTTAGAGTAAACATGTACTTTGTTTTTTTAGAGATTGTTTTAAAGACAATTGAAAGAANTGACCAAAGCAAGAAAAGAAATTAAGAGTTTTCTAGGGGTAAATTGGAACAGGATGAAAAGAAAACAAAAACCTCAACACTCCAACAAAACAAAAAAAAACCCCAAAACTCACAAAGAATTCAAAAGTGTTGCAATATTTTGTTTCATTTTCTTTGGTCTAAATAGAAATATTTAATTGTCTTGAAAGGGCCTAAGAAGCTTCTGGATTGATACAGACCTTTTTAAAACAAAATATTACATAGATTGTCTTAATAGATATTCTTAAGTAAAAAAAAAAAAAAAAAATCAACAACATTTTCTCCTGCAAAATATTTTGATAGTGCATTAATTATGATTTTTATTGGAAAATCTGGGACTAGTTCCCCTTTTAGCAGAAGTCGACGNAGAAACTACCAGTAGCTCAGAGGTGACTAACTAATGCTGAGGAGCCCAGGTGGATGTCACATTGCTGAGGCACAGCAGTCGGCCCCTCAATAAGTAACAAGTGTAGTGCATATTTCTTAGTAGGACCTCTGCTTGATAATCCATGCTTTACCCATTCATTTTAATTCATACTGTATAGGGAAGTTAGACTACCTCTTTGTAGACCAACTTTTTTTTTTCTCCATTGGGGGTGGAGGAATGGGAAGGGAAGCTGTCACTACCTCAGATAATATGTTAAAGAAGGATAATTTTGACAGGTGCCTCTTGTATTTACCATCTCTACCTCTCTAATAGCAGCTCTGGCATTGTGGAAGGGGATATTGGTTTTGAGGTTCTATTCAAGGATGAGTGTTTCAATGAGAAAAATGTAGCTGGTGTTAGGAAAGAAGAAAGGAAACATAAGCAAAATGACAGTTTCTTTTCCCAGTGGTACATTAGGGTTTAGATTACCTGAAATCATAAAATTCAATTTGGAATAAAAAAAAAAAAAAAAGGAGCCTGCAAACAGGCAGCTTGGCTCAGAAGGCTGTTAACATGAAATGACTGTTTATCTTTTGTTATCGAGACCATGATACACTAACAAGAAAGACAGATTTGAAGTAGGAGGAGAGGCTTGGAGGTCAGTGATGTACTAGGAGAAGACATCCTACCCTCCAGTCTCTGGACAAGGCTGTCTGCTGTTTCCTCTTGGGCTCAGTCTGAAACCTGCTTAAATCCATGGAAAAGGGTCCCAATGACTCTCTAAAACCTGCAAGTTTCCTGTAGTTAGAGTAAACATGTACTTTGTTTTTTTAGAGATTGTTTTAAAGACAATTGAAAGAAAGTTTAAATTGCCTCTTGAGAAGCAGTGAGAAAATACAATCCATAGGTCTTCTAACCATGTACCAAATATGGCTGCACTGTACCAGAAGAAAAAGATCTAAGCTGCAGCTCTTTAGGGAACTAAGCAGTCATCTTTGTCATTCTTTCCTTCTCCCCATGGTCTGACTGTCACTAATAGCAAAAAGATTTTTCAGGCCACATGCTGAAAGAGGGCAACTCCCAGGGGCCAGGTCCTGCCATGAACTCCTGTGCTGGAGAGTTGCTCTTAACACATTCTCCAAATGAGGAGGAGCTTTTAGCAGCTCCCAGACTGTACATTGGGCAATTGAGATGACAGCAAAGCTGTTTCAGTGCATTTTTTTCATGACAAGATATTAAGAGTTCTGGCTTGATGTGTTGAGCAAGGCTTTTTCACTTTTTTTTTCCTCTCTCTTTTTTTATATCTATGTGTAATCTCTCTTTAAGTTTTATGTCTGTGCTGAGGTGAATGGGTGTTTCTAGAACTGCCTTAACTGACAGTTGCTTTTGTTTCACAGCAGAAAATAAATGGATTTTTAAAATTTTACATTGTTATTAAAAAGGCACCACAAACCTATCCAGACCCAAGATGTTTCTAGCAGGCATTGATGCAGTATAATTGTTGTGTGAAAAAAACTCTGTAACATCCTATTAAAATCAGAAGTTGCTGAGTTTCCATATGGCACATTTGTAGCTCTATTGTGTCCTTGTCATGGTAATATTTGGTCTCTTTCCACACATACAAGCAGACACAAAGGACCCGTACTGCAACTTGGTTTCAGACACTGACTTCCCCAAAACCTGGGTTTGATATCCACGTTGAATTATCCCATTGAATGACATCTCTGGTAATGCAAATTCAAGCAGAATTAAAATCCCATTGCATCTGGAAAAAAGTTGTCCTTGAGTCATAGTTTATTTCAACCTAGAAAATATTAAAAGCTAGACAATGCTTTCTCCTTCCTGCTTCAGATTGTCACATTTTTTCCTTAGTTAGGAATTCATCTTTTCTTTAAAGTGTTTGTACACTCAAATATTTGAGGAGGTACAGGGAGGCATACACCCAAAGCATGTTCTGTGTGACAGTGCTTACTCCTAACTTCTGATCTTTCTCATCCTACTAGGGAAGTTTAAAAGAGAGAATTAAATTTTTTTTTCCTCAAAGTGTTGCAGTTTTGGGATTTACGACAGGCTTAGCTGCTTTTTGTCTCACTTTTGGTTCCTTCACTAAGCTGCTGAATATCTTGAATTAAGTGTGCTCCTGTCCTTATTTCTTCAGGCAGTGGAGGCGACATACTGCGATGTCATGGGTGAGATTTGAAGGTGGAGTGCTCTTTTCTGTGCTTGTATTTCTTTCAGTGAAGGTTGAAATGTTGTAAATTGCTAACATCTGTGTTATATGCCCTCTGCACATTCATAATCTGATTCTTTTTTTTCCTCAGCTCAGTTCATCAGAATGACTTTGGCAGAAATGAGAGTATTCAATACCTCTTAAAATATATCCCCTAGAAGGTAGTTAACCTCAGGTCTCCCTGCTCACTGTTCAGGGCTGATTGTGCCTGTGTTGCTGCTTGCATACTCATTTTGAATCCATCCCATTACCTGCCTAACAAAGTGGGAGAGCAAAATATATTCAGTAGAGTCATTACGGGAACCACCTTCTGCAGCTCTGTAAATAAGTTGCCATTTACTGTGCAGAGTGTGTGTGTAGGAGCAACTGAGATAAAGTCCTGCATCTGATGCTATCTCTTGAATTGATTAGGCTTTCATGAGTAGACACTTTTCTTGCACTCAGTTTCCACTTGTCTGTCTAAAAGTGGAGACTAGTCTAAGAGTTTGGCCAAAAGGCAATCTAAAGTTTAGCACATCAGATCTCACTGGTGCTATCTGGCATAGATCTGAATTAATACATGAGGTAGAGAAACAAATGTTTGTCTGTAGGGTTATTAAACAACTGTCATATTTCACAACAGTTGTGTGACATTTTCCTGAACTGCCCTTGAACACCTTTTGGGATCCCTCTGAATGGGAGAGTTGTATAAACAGCCCATTCGTTTGAATTGTTTTTTCCTGAGGGAAATTTCCAGGTAACGATGGGGATTTTGAGATTTAAACTTCTTTTGAAGGTTTTATTTTTCATCTGACTGGAATTCTGCTTTCTTCCACTTCTGTATAACCCATGAATCAGGTGGGCTGTGCATTGGGAAAAGCGTTCTGTATGCGTGTCTCATTCTTACTCTTCCCTATGTGCTGACAGCCACTACTGAAGAGGCACCACCGGGCTGGTTGGACCCTGTTCCAACTTACTGCAGCTGTTCTTACCTCACCTCTTTGTGCCAGGGGGACTTGCCTTTGTTGGTTCATGAAAAAAGCCTTATAAAATATTACTGTGGTACCATGGTCTGTGTCACAGTGGGGCACCACACAGCCAGGCATCACGAAATGAACTTGGTCTGAGAGGCAGCCCTGCCTGTGGCAAGCTGTTAACCTTACAGCCGTTAGTACTAGGGAAAAGCTTTTGACTTCAAGAAGCCAGTGACAACATTTGGCACTAATGGAGCCTTTTGATTTATAAGCACCACAGAATGCCAGAAGCAGAATTTCCCAGGTAAATCATCAGTCTGCTGTGTTTACAGGACTTGTAAGAAACGACCGATTTCAGTGTTATGCTCCCTTCCAGAGCAACTGTGTTGCATGGGAAATGGCATGAGGGTGCTTTGTTTTCTTTTCTAGTTTGTTGTTTTGTTCCTGTGAATTAATCCTCATCAGCAACAAGTTGTAATAGTGGCCATTTCTCAACTGGAAATATTTCTGCCATTCTCACTGATAAGTTTAATGTTAATCAATATTTGAACCTCCAGAGCTACAAAATCTGGAACTGCTTCCTTGTTTCATCATCTTTAATGGATGGATTGTTTCTGTGTCAGCTGTGGATCTAAGTTTTCAAGTGACCATCTGTGGCAAATGGTGTTATTCAATCAATGGTCTACAGCCCACAGGTGGTCCATAAAACATTGGATAGTTATCTGTATAGCAGTGGGAGTTGAAAGCGAAAATCAAAGCAATCCTAAAGGCATACACAGTGAAGCCCCGCAGTTAGCAGCAAGCAGTGATGTGCCAGCTGCATGCAAAACCATCTTGTAGGTGCAGATCGATGGATACAGCATTGCCTGCAGAGTTTTTTCCCTCAAGAGTTTCGTTGGCTCTTTTGTTATTAGAGAAGCTTGAGAAACACTGCTGTAAGGGATGTATTGAACTTTTGAGAGGTTTATTTTTACGGACGTGCTGTTTCAACATGGAAAAGACATTTTTAGGTTGTTGTATGTCACATACAATCAACTGATTTGGGAGCTGGATGTGGGTAATTGTGGCTTTTCCTTGAGGTATTTGGAAGGAGACTGTCTAGCACAGATGCCTGTGGGTGGGCACCTGGGTTTGCTTGTGGACAGTAGGGTACATCTGTCTCTGTTTTACCCGGCAAGACCACAAAGCTCCTTTGACTGCAGAGGCAGTCCCTGAAGTGTGCTGAACACAGCATCTGCCTGGAAGCAGAGCTGCTTCTGTGTGTGCATGCAGTGCTGACGCTCCCATGCGTTGTTCTTGGGTGTGTGTTTTGCACCAGCTTTGCAAAAAAAAGGTCTTTACAGATTTGCCCTAAAAGAGAAGTGTCAAGATTGCCCTTACCAACAGTTACAGGTAGTTGTAAACTACCTTTATGATTTTCCAGCAGCCATGAGGATCCACTGACCACAGCACGACACTGTATACTGGCACAAGCTGCTTTCCTGGCTGCTTTACAAGCAGGAACGTGTGGGCTGTTTAGCGCACAGTCATACTCACAAATCACCTAGCTCCCATTAGTTTGTGAGTGCAAGGAGACATTTTTAGAGGTGGTGTACTTTCCAACTTGGTCTTTCTCTCACAATTTTCTTTTTCATACAAAGCAAAAAATTACTAGGTTTTGGTCGCATGTTGTAATGTGCAGTATTAACAGCATGAGAGGATTATGAGAGAAAAACAGCACAGGCCCTTGTTTCACAGTATTGCCATATTAAGGTGTACTTTTTCTTTTGTGTCTTAATTTTCACCTTTTGCTTGCCTTCTGGTCACCCCATTTTAAGCTTTTCTTCACAACTGAAAGGACCAGGATCTCTTTGCTTCTCCCCTGTTCTTTTTCTTCTTTCTTTCTTCTTTTTTTTCCTTATTTAATGAAAGGTGAGATTTTAATATAATCACAGAATTCCGATAGGATGAGCTTTCTAAGCAATCAGAAAACAACACTCCTCTTTATCCATCTTACAAATCTGTGAGTGTCTTAATAGAAGTGTGAGAGCTACCACAGCTCTGTGAGATTTACTCTCTTCTGACAGTTTCATTAGTGAGAAGAACAAGATTTTTCAATTGAAGTATATAAAAAAAACCCCCCTCTGAAATACTGTCTACTGGAATCTAAATTAGGCTTGTATCTGGAAAGCAGTGTAAGTAAGCCCAGGACATTGGAAGTGCTACTTGTGGCACTCCTCAAAACATATCTTATGGGCAAGGCTGCTGAACTCCTCTGTGTGGTTAACTTTGAATTCAGATCAACAAGAATCCCCACCCAGAAACTGATAACTATATATAATATGTTTGAAATTGTGAGAGATTAGTTAACCATCACATAATACTTAGAGCAAAAGAAAGAGAATGCTTTGCATTTAGTAAAAATTTAAACGGCTGCTAATTAGACCCTTTTTTTCCCTCACAGTGGGGATGAAGTCCCCAGTCTCTTTAACCCCTTCTTTGAACATCAAGAATTAATTGCAGGTCTGCTTTACTGAGGCAATTCCAATTTGTTCTTGCAGTTTCATTGTGTAGGCGAATAGTGCCAGCTTTTGAACTCGAGAACCGTTTAAAACTAGTACAATTTTTTGTGATTAAATGGTATACTTATAAAGTGAAGAATCTCTTTTACAAATACAGTCTTCCTGTGACATTATTTTTTCATGAGTTGTGTCTTTAGTTTTCATATTTTAAAAAACTTTCAGCTTCAAACTTTAGTCCTAGCTGAGTTACTCAAATATTCTGAAGACTGCAGGAAGTCTATGATATTCCCAGCCTAATATTAGAGCAAACGTGTAAAGATGAATTGAAAAGGCTTTGGGCAGGATCAGAGCTTGGGTGCTTTTCTGAAGATTCGCCTATGAAGTCCTGCAGTCATTCTTCATCCATGAGAGAATTTCCTCTTGTTAAGTGATAATTCTGAGTAGGGCCATTAATTTTGTCTTGCAGTTGCAGGCAATTAATCAAGTAGGCAAGAAACAAAAGTTAAATTATTATTGTTTGGAAGGTTTAACTCTCTTGAGTGCAAACTTAGTCAAAATGCTGACTCTCCTGTGTACTGACTCAGGCTTTCATCTCTTCTTGTGTCTTGCTTGAGTTTTCCAGGTTGCATCTAGCTGTACACTTTCCTGCTCATTTTCCAAGGCTCTGTCCAACTTCAGTGCCTTGTGACAATGTTTTTCTACTATCCTGAGTGCACCAAAGGCTAAAGTGGGCCCCATTCCTCAGTGTCATGAAGGGACTGTGTGTGTGTGTGTTAGGGGCCAATGGAGTGTTGTAGCACACAGGATGTCCTGGGTTTCAAGAAATTATGCAACATCTTCTGTAGCAGCCCTGTTTGCAGCCTGCTTTTGAAACTCCCTGTATATGCCCCACCTCACCCCTCCCCTGCCCTCTCTCAGTCTGCTGAGGTACTCTGTGCGCTGCTGTCTATCTCTTATCCCTCCTTAAAAGACACAGCACTTAGAAGAAAACTGGACCAGTATTTTACATAATTTTGAGTAATTTATGAGACTGAGAATCAGGAAGAGGGATGGCAGTTCACAGCCTTAATTCAGAGTGCTGCATTCACCTCTCGCTGTTAAATGTCTCACCAAGGTTCTGTCCTTCCAGGTTTTCACAGGGAACAGCAACGCTGACAGTGTGGTACACCACAAATTTCTGCACTCCGTGAAAGCCCGCTTCTTGCGCTTCGTTCCTCTGAAGTGGAATGTCGGTGGGCAGATAGGACTGAGAGTTGAGGTCTTCGGCTGCTCCTATAGTAAGTGGCTACATCTAAACCTACATTTTATCAAAAGAGCTTTTTGTTGATGCTGTCAGTGCTGTGGGAGGCTCCAGAATGAGTTTTACGAGTTAAAATTTAATGTGAAATACATAGTCATTATTTAGTTTTCAGTAGTTGTTCTTGTGTTTCTACTTAGGGATGCAATAACCTGGCTCAGGTGGTGACGGTTTCTCAGACCTGAGCTCAACACAGAGAAATCTGGTGCTTCTTGTGAGTGCAAGACACTCAGATGCTACAAAACTTCCAATGCTGCTGTGGGGCACAAAGATCTCTTGTAGGGTTTTATTTAGGAACGGTACCACCTTTTACTTAAATAGTTCATTTCTGTTTTTCAAGCAAGTTAAATAGTTGCTGAAAAAAGTGCTGTGGATTGTGCAGGTAGTGCTTCTATTTAAGGCTTTATGTAAGACTTAATATCTCCAAACAACAGAGAACTCATCTGCTACTTTAAACTGCTTTTTTTTTTTTTTTTTTCAATCTCCTTCATAATTGGAGGTGATGATCCTCTAAGACCCGATCTGTGTTGCTTTGTGATACAGAATTTGGGACAGCTTATAAATATTGTTGCCTTGGGGTATTTTGGCCACAGTTATCTTGGGATACTTCTGCAGATGTGTGACCTATCACCTCAGAAGACTGAAAATGTAAAGAAAAAGGACCAGTGTTGGTCCCTTGCACAAAACAAAAACAAGTCCACAAATGAGGAAGCACGGGTCCAGTATTTTTCAGGTGATCTTAGGTTTATTTCTGAACTGGTCAGGTGTGACTTGATATGCTACTGGAGATAGATGAGGTTTTGCTGTGGAGAGTTCAGGTGATTAACAGCATTTTACCAGTATATTCAACATAATGTGGCACAAGTTATTCAAGTCTTAAGACTGATTAGCCTGGTTTCATAGATTTGTTATGGTCTGTGCAGATCTATGTGTAGATTCATTCAGTTGTGTTTTTAAATGTTTCTTCTCCACCTACTTTGGTGCTCAGACACTGTGAACTATCATTCATTGAAGCAAAGACCTACAACAGACTGGAAGGATAGTCACCAGGTCAAGAGACCTTTTAGGCATGGAAACTGAAACCTGTAAATCAAAACCAATTGTCCTTAATTACATCATTCCAAAACAGCTGTATCATCTGTTTTCAAAAAGCTTTCTTCTGTTAATGATGACCAAACCAGTGAAGACTATAGTCCAAACACGTACAACAAATAGCATTTGAAGGCTGAAACTTTTGTAGCTGAATATGTTTTGGTGCTACTTCCCGTGAAATACTACATAGGCATTATTTTCATGTCAGATTGTGGTTGCCTGTTCTGTGATACAAAGAAGACTTCAGAGTCACTTGCAGGCCAAGTTTCGTTGTGCTGATCATCTAAGTCTTCATCATTGTCCTGTACCCTGCAGTTACAGGAAATAAAAATGTTTGTACAGAATTGAGTTTGAGTTGAAGCAATCCAGAAAAGAAATAAAGGAATTCATAAAAGTTTTACAGAGTATTGAAATATTCATTCAATTTATATAAATGTGCCATTGAAATTTCTCACCAGAAAATTGCATATGCCAAGCAATACCTGTCTACAGGTTTTGCTTATACGTTTTCACCATCTTGGCTACTCCTAATCCAGGCACTCCAATACTGTACAAGAGATATTTGATCATTTATAAAATGTCATCTTTACTGTTATTCTGACAGGATATCTGCAGCAGATCCTGAGCTGGTGTACATCTATGTAACTACATTTTGTAATGTTTGACAGCATACAAACTCATCCACCTTATTCAATTCTGGTGCAAGAAATATATTAAATATTTGAAAAGAGTTTTAAAAATTACTACAGACAGGTATCTAGGCAAGCCAGGAAGGTAACAGAGCTGGAAGAACAACAAATGTCCCAAAAGACACCATCTATAAGAGAGATGACCCTTCATGCAAGTGATTTTGTGTATATGAAAGAAGGGATATGAAGCTGAGGGTAGGAACAGAATTATAGTAATTTACCTGTTCCAAAGGCTTCAGCTGATATAAATTCATCTGTAAGAGACCAATTCCCAGTTGTGCCAAATCCTCTTTAAGCTGTTGGAATGACTTAAAGGTTTTTATAGGTAAACAAGCCCAGAGTATTTGATCTTAAGTCCACTGAAGTTGAGGAAAGGATTTCCACCGACATTTTAGCTTTGGATCCAGTTCTGAAGTATAAGATAAAAAGAGAATGTGTGCATAGCGAACAGATATGAACTAAATCCTGCACAAATGTTGTCATGGTTTAACCCTAGCTGGCAACTCAGCACCACACAGCTGCTATCTCACAGCTCCACCTCAGTGTGATGAGGAGGAGAATCAGGAAAAAAAACCCAAAAAAAACTTGTAGGTTGAGATAAGAACAGTAATAAGTAAAATGAAAAGAAAATATAATAGCAAGAGCAAGAATATATTATGATAATAATAGTAATGAAAGGAAATATGACAGAGAAAAAAAAACCCAAGGGAATTAAAAAAAACCCAAAAACAAAACAAGAAACCAAGTGATGCCCAATGTGATTGCTTGCCACCCACTGACAGATGTCTGAGTAGCAATTCATTCCTCCCTGCCAGCTTCCTGCAATTTATATACTGGGCATGATGTTCCATGGCATGGAACAGCCCTATGGCTAGTTTGGGTTGGCTGATCTGGACATGATTCCTCCTAGCTTCTTGTGCACTCCCACTCCTAGCAGCTACTAGGAAGATGCTGGACCTCTGGCTGTCCATTCTGTCTTTCATGCAATTGTTACCCCAGAAGTGTAGCATCTGATCTGGAAACAAAGCTGGTTTATATTGATATCTGGGGCAGAAAACTGCAGAAGTAAAGTTTTCTTTTATGGACAAGTTGTAGATCCTTTTTGTGTGAGTGACAATATTCATTGGTTGGCTTAAACAAAAGTCTGGGGGCACTGACAGCTTAGACCATCTGAATTTCATGTGCTGCTGCACATCTGTTAAAACCCTGGGACTACTGCCAACTACTGCAGTTGAGCACCTTGCTGTGAAACACCGGGACGTGGAAAATAGCCTGTGATTCCTTCAGTGGTCCCTGCTCACATCAACTCCTTTTTCCCCTTGCATATTTGAGCAGAAGATGACAGCTGTGGTAGAGGTTTGTGGCTTTGCTGCTGCTTAAGCGTATTTGTGATGGCAAAGTTAGGTGAATGTGACACTCATCTGCCAGTGCAAGGCTCTGATCTCCCAGTTTTGGGGTATGACTGTATGTGCAGCACACTGCTGAAAAACCAGGTCCAGGAACACAACCTTGTGCTAACTTTTGGAAAATTAGTAGGGGACATTTGGAAGGCATCAGGTGTTGTAGATCACCAAACTTTCTACCAGGACACAGTAACAAAAAAAAAAACCAACTGAAGAAACAACTACCCTGTGCAGCGGATGCCGAAGTGACCAACTCAACATGTGATTGCACTGTGCTGCAGCACTGTTGTTTATTACTCCTGCTAGAAGTAATTTACCAATATTAATTTATCCCTAAAACTTCTCTCTCAAATAAGAGAGCTTTTTTCTTCCATTTCCACCCCTGCACCCTCCTTTATTTTCACCATCTAACTGACTGCCAGTGGTCATTGTTTCTTTGGTACCTAACACCATGTTTTTAATAGCTAAGCTGTTTCAGACATGTGAGTGTGCTTGACCCTATCCCATACAGATCAAAGTTCCTGCGCAACAAAGCACTCCAAGGCAATTGAATCAACTGGAATTTTGAGACGACTCAAGCCAGTTGCCATTCATTTTCTTACACAGAAAGTATGTGTTTAAATGAAAATTAATTAGATGTCTTTGAAATTCCTAGAAAGATTCTATCTCGCTTCCTCAAAATAGGTACTGAAAGAGAAAGGATATTATCTTGATCTGAAAACATATGTTGATGTTTCTTGTTCTGAAAAGGATTTATGGTGAGTTAAATGGAAATTTCCATGCAGACTTATGTGCAAGCTCTCACTATCCCTTTGCAGCGGTGGCTCCAGAAGCAGTGGGATTGTAACAGATAACCAGAGCTGCAACAGAGAATGTATTCATACAAATGGCAAACCAATTGCTTTTGATGCTGGAGGCAGTGAGGGGGAAATGGGTATATCTTTATACTTGGGAAAAGTCACAGCTTAGCACAGGAAAGAAAAATCTGCTGACACAATTGCTTTTAAAGGACAAGATTTATAGCTGCATTGAAGATGCTGATCGTATTCTGTAACTGGTTAACAGCCCAAAATGCATCAGCAGGATCAGGTGGATGTGCAATTAACAAGCTGGGAAACCACAGGAGAAACAGTCATAGAATGTGAGACAGGGTATCTTCTGCTTTTGAAAGTTCTTCATTTGAAGCTCAGGACACTGATTTCTCATATTTTGCTGTCATTACTTCAGGGAATGTGATCTCATATTGTGCTTTTAGATTAAATGATATTTCTACTAGCTCTTTTTTTTTTTTCTCTTCATTTTTCCCCACCTTTCGTTCCTTTGTCTTCTTATGAGATAGAAAAGAATACATTGCAGAGAACTACTTATTGTCTGATGGGCATTGACTGGTAATGTTTGTAATGAATTGCATAAGATAAATGCTCAGACAATTGTTTACCAAGAGGCAGACATGGATTTGTGATAGGCATAATGCTACATAACAGAACAGTTATCTCTGTGGGTCTCATCTGTGTTCTTCCCTTGGATTACTTGTCTGAGAGAGATATGGTGAAGGAATTCAGATTGCTTCAGACTCACTGAGGCCAGTTGAATGACTGTTGAATGAGGTAGATATCCTAGTGACAGAGGATACAGAGAAGGCAGAGTTGCTGGATACTTTCTTTGTCTCCGTCTATACTGCTGAAGACTGTCCTCAGGAGCAACTGACTCCAGAGGAAGTCAGGTTAAAGGAGGAGTTTTGTTTGGTTGATGAGGACTGGGCTAAGGATGAGTGAGCAACCTGGATGTGCATAAATATATGGGCCCCAATGGGATACACCCATGGCTGCTGAGGGAGCTGGTGGAAGTCATTGCTAAACCACTCTCCATCATCTTCAGTAAGTGATGGAGAATAGAAGAAGTACCTGAAGACTGGAGGAAAGCAAATGTCACTCCAGTCTTCAACAAGTGCAAGAAGCAGGACTCAGGGAACTACAGATT
>WBNH01012517.1:0-85482 GCA_013401255.1 Urocolius indicus
TGAAATAATTCTATGATTCTAAAAGCTGTCCTAGAAGCACCGCTCTGCTGAGCCCTGCTCTGCTCAGCCCACAGGGGCAGCAGCCCCATTGTGGTGTGATGACAGGGTAATCAGAGTGCTGTTTGAAATGGCCACTTCTCTTCCAAAGACAGACAGATACAGGCATTACAGTCTCTTTCAAACTTTAAGCACATCTTCGTGTATCTTAGTGCCAGACCTGGCTCTGATGGAAGCCACATGGAAGCCTCTTGGCTTTGCACCTTCAGAGCACTTTCTCCTTCTGCCTCAAAAGCCAGAGAGACGGGGCATAGCCACCGGTGAAGGGGCCAGACTCCTCTCCCCCTCGGCAGCTGGCAGGCTCCCCCTGCTCCTCAGGCATGAAGGGGCTGGGGCCCATCCACAGTGCCGCCATGTTGGTGCAGCACAGCCCAGGGAAGCCCAGACACAGAGAGGCCGGAGGGAGCAGCAATGCCATGCACACCAGGCATTGTTCCCTGCCTTTTACCTTGTGGGGTCACTTGGGCCGTGCCAGCAGCTCCCACATGGGACAGCCGGGGAAGGCCCCACGGCCCCGGGGGGGCTGTGGGAAGACTCACGCGCCCTTGGCCTCCACGCTGCCTCTGTGGCACAACAAAGCTGTCTGCTCTTGGGGAAATCCCAGCTCCTTAAATGAGTTTGTTTTCAGTTGGGAACAGGAGCCCAGATTTTGAACCTTTTGCACAATGGAAATCCCTGTCTCCCCAGAAGCCCCATAATTGAAGAGAGCCTCGCTGGCTGCTAATTAAGAAACGCGTATTTCAGAGAACACTGAGCTGCCTTGTTTCTCTGGCGGTGCACAAAGCCTTGCTCTTCTGCCAGCTGTGGTGATGTGAAGCTGTGGGTTGATTCTGGGCAGAGCTGCTCCTCCTGGCTTGGAGTTCCAATGTAAAGGGTGGGTGTCAGGAGGATGGAGCCTGTTCTCAGTGATGGCCAATGACGGGACAAGGGACAACGGGTGTAAACTGGAACACAAGAGGTTCCAAAGAAATACAAGGAGGAATTTCCTCACTGTTCGGGTGAGGGAGCACTGGAATAGGCTGCCAAGATGGGTTGTGGAGTCTCCTTCTCTGGAAACATTCCAAACCCACTTGGACAAGTTCCTTTGTGACCTACTCTGGGTGGTCCTGCTCTGGCAGGGGGGTTGCACTGGATGAGCTTTTGAGGTCTCTTCCAGCCCTTCAGATTCTGTGATTCCCCAGCTTAAGCCCTCCAGAGCCTGTTGCCCCAGCAGGACCCCTCTGCAGTGCAGGAGGCTACTGAGGCTCTGGAGCTGGCTCCTTGTCCTTGCAGTGGGCACAGGCAATGTCTTCCCCACTGAAGTCTGTGTTTTTGAGGGGTGATTTGCACAGCTTATGGGGTCAGGCTCCTGCCAAGCCCAGGGAGCTGCTGCTCCACCAAGGCAAACTGACTGCATCTTCAACAGTGTTGGTTGGATCTGTCACTGGTTCCACCTCTGCAGAAGGCAGATCATTGACTATTTCTTCCTGACTAGAGAAGCTTTTGACACATCTTTGCTCCCACTGTCAGGAAGGAGGGCTTGCCTGAGATTTTTTGGCCCAGTTAATCACAGGGAACCTCACAGACTTTGCTTGTCTGCCAGGCTGGATGCAGGAAGCATTAGCTCACAGCTAACTATGAGGTGTCTTCGGCTTCCCCACAGCACAATGGCTCTGCAAATAAACACAGCAGCTGCCCCAGCACGACAAGGGATGGCTCCACAGTGGCAGGCCAGAATATTGTCCCCTGCACAAAAGCCAGGGTGATGTGATGTTCTCTGATAAGTTACTTTAGCTCTCCAGCCTAATTTATTGCTTAAGGGAGAAGTTATTTTGGCTTTGAGGTCAAACAGTTCATTCAGGTTAAAAAGAAAGCTCTAATACTGAGGGGAAGGAGGAAAGGGGTTGTCTGTAGGATCTGCATAATGCAGAAAAATCTTGAGTGTCATTTCCCGTCCCCCTTACTGTCAGCATTAGGAATGACACAACTTGCTCCTACTGAAGTGGGCTTTGAGCTCTGAAAGGGTGCAGATGCAAGTTTGAAGTGCCATGTCTAGGTCAGAATGTGGGTGCCAGGAGGCTGGGACAGCACTTTTTTTCTGTTGTATCTAGTGTCAGGATAAGGGGTAATAGAAAGAAGCTGGGACACAAGAAGCTCCATTTAAACATAAGGAATAACTGTTTCACTGTGAGCTGAGGGAGCCCTGGCACAGGCTGCCCAGGGAAGGTGTGGAGACTCCTTCTCTGGAGGTCTTCAAAACCCACCTGGACACGTTCCTGTGTGACCTGATCTATGTGAGACCTGCTTCTGCAGTGGGTTGGACTGGATGAGCTCTAAAGGTCCCTTCCAACCCTGCCATTCTGTGATTCTGTGAACTACAGAACTGATTGCAGTTCCCATCTCCTCTGCAGCATGAAAAGGACACGGAGGAACCTTTCTGCAAGGCAGCTTGGCTGACCAGTGTCACGGGGAAATGAGTGTCTCCTGGGCAAGGTGCCACCTGGGGTGTGACGGTGTTTCCAAGCCCCCAGCTGCTGGTTGCCTCTCTCAGAGCTCTCCTCATCTCCTGCTGGGTCAGGCGTTGTGAAAGTCACCACAGGTTCCTGTAACAGCTCGAGGAGATTTAACCCAGGCCAGACCTAATGCTTAATTACCCCAGTTGCCCAGAGCCAGCCTACATGAGAGGATATACAAAATGACAGTGAATGCTGGAAAGGAGCTACAGAAGCCAGGAGCTCCTCAGGAGACAGCCAGGTCCTCTGGCAAAGGAGAAGGGGAATTTTCCATGTGTCTCGGTGCAGACAAAGCGTGTGTGTCTCTGTTCTCTGCCCTGACACACCTGACCCACATGCCAGCTGCTTCACCCTTGTTAAAAACTATTTGTGACCGGTCTCCAAGTCAAGCATTGGGCTCAGGAATTTGAGCTGCTGGGACTCCCTCGGCCAGAAACTCTGCTTTCAATTAAATGACAGATATGATGGGAGCCCTCTCCTCCCCTGGCTGCACCCTCAGCGAGTACCTGAGCACAGCTGCCTCCCTCCTTGCCTCCACCACCACGGTCTTTTCTTCATTCTGGGGTTATTGTTCAGCCCCTGGGTGCTTTGCCCGCTGCTTTGAGATGACCACAAGAGGGGGCAGCAATATCTAAACATCCCACACAGCGTATCCTTGGACAATGCTCTCTCAGATCTACAGGGACACTGTTTGGTGCAAAGATGCCACGTGCTCCAGGCCTCCACAAGACGTGAGGTCCTGTTCCCTTCCTCCCCATCTAATGTGGTCCACACTGTTCCTGGTCATGAAGCCTCATATGCCACTTGCAAGGCAGGGGAGAGCTGGGACAAGCTTCAGAGAAAAAAAAACAACAAACACAGAGAACTGGCTTCAGGTCTGCCAAGCCTGTTGTGAGTGCTCTGTGCCCTGGATCTGCTTCCCCTTGGTCTGGTCTGGGTGATGCAGAGCCAGCCCCAGCCTCTGGGGTCACCAGTCCAGCAGCAAAACCATACCAGAGGCTGTTTAAAAAACGCACGTGGGTGCTTCTGCCTCTTCTTTTTTATCCACTCCAATCACTTTCTCACTATTTTTTTCTGACTTCCACTCCTCCTCCCAACACTCCCTATGTTTTGAAAGAAACAAGAGGTTTGGTTGGATCAGAGGACCTGAGGCAGTGGAGCCTTCAACAAAACCCAAAGCAAGGCAAACCAGTGCTTCTGCAGTACCATCCATTTTGGACACTGGTAGCCATCTCTTCCAAGCCTCACCACACCACACCTCTGCCTTGGAGGTGGCTGCAAGTTGATCTTAGAGGACAAGAGGGGCATTTGTGACACACTTGAGGAGGTTTAATGAGAGAGGCAGGAGCTTTGGAGAGCTGTGGGGTCGTGGCGTGGCTGGGCCATGTGGGGCAGCCAGGAGCTGCTGCTGAGGATGCAACGCTCTATTCTAATGTCCTCACTGCAAGGGTTTTGGTGCACAAAGTTTCTGTTAAACCAGTTTGAACTGGTTCTTCTCTCTCCTATTCAGCTATCCCTGCTTATGCTGTAGAATTACACTCTGTCAACAAAGCTCCCTTTCCCTCTCATCCTAGTGTTTTGGGAGAGGGGGAGGTCTTTTCCCCTTTACCAGAAACCTGCACTAATCTGTTTTAAATGAGAAACAGATTTGCCCAGGAATTGCTTCTTGCCTGCCATGTCTTCTGCTAACTGATCCTTCCACCATCCCTCTGCTGCTCAGCCATGCAATTTCCACTCTCCTTCCACTTACCTCCCCATTCAGATGCTTAAGGGGCAGATCAGAGAGAGGATCTGCTCAAAGCAGGGGCCCATAGACAAAGGGAAGCAGGGGCACAACAGTGTGTACCTGATACCATCCTCCCCATCACCTTGTATGGGCACATTCCCAGCCAGCAAGGCTTTCTCTTTTTCCTTTTCAGTTGCATTCCTGGTACATTACAGTCTGAAGCACACCAGCAGGCTGTAAAAGCCATGCAAATACCTGGCCATGGGGAAGATGAGTAAGCACCTGAAGGACTCTGCTTGGAAATAGTCAATGAAGGCAGATGCTGCCGTTTGAATACTGACAGTGTTGCCTACTGTGGGAACTTCCACTGTTGGCCAACCTTGGGGCAGCAGGTGAGGTCCAGATGGAAGTCCATGGACTAAGAAAACAGGCACGTGTTTTCATCAGTATTCTTTCACCACCAGGCTCTTTGTCCTCTGCATGGCCCTGAATGCAAGGATCTGATCTAAGATCTGGAGTGCTCTACCTCCCAGCTGTTTCACAATCCACTGGAGCTTCTCCCAGACTGCCAGACACGTTTATCTCCATGCACTGGAGGTGAGCTGGGCTCCTTCATGTGGGTGTTTGTCCTTGTATTGCCAGCAGCAGCCAGGTTCTCTTGGTGGGACAGGCTAGAATTGTAGAATCGTTTCAGTTGGAAAAGACCTTCAAGATGGTGGAGTCCAAGCCCTTCCCTCACCCTACCAAGCCCATCACTAACCCATGGCCCTCAGCACCTCAGCTCCACTCCTTTGCAATAGCTCCAGGGATGGGCACTCCCCCAGCTCCCTGGGCAGCCTGGCACAGGGGCTGACAACCCTCTCAGGGAAAAAGCTCTTCCTATTATCCAGATCTCTTCTACGTGAGCTTTCAGATGGGCTCTTCCTGTGCATTTATTTGAGACAGGGCAGGACCCCTGTGTGAGCAGCAGCCTGCAGAGCTGATGGTGAAAACCCCTAGCACCGAGGGAGCAGCTCAATATCACAGTTCAGCCTGTCCTACAGCTAGCACCTGCTGCAGGGGTAGTCCCAAGCTCTGTCTGCTTCCTTCACATTAGCATTGCCCTCTCCTCCCTGAAACATCCTGTCAAAAAGCTATTCTCTCTTCAGGGATTTGCTTTGAACCAGCTCCCAAGGGCATCAGCTGAGGAGCAGCACTGACAGGAGCAAATCTACAGGAGCATGTGTCTGAGAGCATCTCTGAGGGAAGCTAACCCAGGGGCATCAAACCATACTCTGTGGCCCTGACATCTCCACTGGCCCCGTGCACCCCAGCTTCACAGCACTGGACCAAGGCTCTGGAGAACAACATCCACTTTGTGCTCATTGTCCTGCAAGTCAGTATGTCTCTTCATCAGCAGATGGGGAACAACCTCACCATCTCTCATCTCAGCCCTCCCTGTAGTTTGGAGAGCTGGCCCCTGTGCCCTTGAGGCTGGTGGCTCATCAGCTGAGGGGGCCGGGAGGGCTGCCCCAAACTGTCCTCACCCATCCTTTCACATAGACCTTCAACCTCATGAAAGGCTCCTTCTTCCCTATGCCTCTGGGCTTTCTATAAATTACCTCATCCAGCTGCTGAGAAAACAAGGCATTCCCAGCCTTCATTTATTCCCCTGCTGCTGCTGCTCAGGTTGATGTTAATTGTGAGTGATTAACCAGCTGTGGGCTGGAAACTCTTCTGACAGCCCTCTCCAAGAAGCCCGTGAGGGGAAGAGCTGGGAAGCAGCGGTGAAACCCACAAGTAAAACTGCAGCAGCTTCTCCCTGGAGCCTGGATTTGGGCAGGGAGGAGGAGCCAGGGTGAGACAGCCCCGGGAGCACAGCCTCGAGCAGAACCTGCCTTTCAGGCAAAAGCAGCCACTTCTTTTGCCTAAGTCACCTGAGATAGCAGGCTTAGGGCTGCCTGCCAAGCTCCTGCACGTGGCCATCAGCAGTTCAGGACTAAAAAAGCTTCTTCCAGAGCCAGAAAATGAGGCCAGAGCCCTGGCTCACAAGGTCTGCATCCCTAGAACCAAGCTCCCCTGCAGTCATTGCAGCCTATGTAAAGCAGGTACAAACAGTCATAATTTCCCTCGGGGTGAAAAAAAAAGAGGTGGCAGCACTTTTCTGGGCTTGGGTTTCTAGGCTGGAGGGGAACCTAGCCCTGTGTCTTTCTGCCCTACTCCCCACACTCCCCAGTGAAGGTCCTGCAGGTTTTGTAGCTGGGGTGCTCTCTAGGCTCAGGTGACCTGCAGATCTGGTGCTTGAGCCTCTCTCTGCTGGCTGTTTTGAGCAGAAACAAAACAGAAATGTACAGTCGTTGTCTCCAGCCCTCAACTCAAGAGAAGTAACTGGGGAAATGGGGATGGCAGGGAGCACAGGACACTCACCCTTCCTCGGGTGATATGTCTTACCTCACCCTGTCCTACTGACGCCCTTTCTACTCCATAGTTTTTGATGCCTTTACCTCCTGGGATGCTCTAACGTGTGCATATCTAATGAAATTCAGAACAGCTGATCTCAGTTTATAATTGGCTGTGGAGTTCAGACAGAGGAGGGCTGCTGTGCCCAGGTGTTTGCTGTCATAGTTGAGTGCTGCCTCTTTTCACCAAGGTCAGAGCTTGGCCACATCTTCCACTCTCTAAGGTAGGGGAAAGGCAGATATTCTTGATATGTGGGGGTCGTTTCTGTTCTGTAAAGAGAGAATGACGTTAAGCTGTGATGACTTGTGAATATAGAATCATAGAATGGTTTTGATTAGAAAAGACCTTTAAGATGATGGAGGCCCAGCCCTCCCCTNACTAAACCCCCCCAGCTCCCTCAGCTGCTCCCATCACACTTGTGCTCCAGCCCCTTCCCCAGCTCTGGTGCCTGTCTCTGGACACGCTCCAGCCCCTCAATGTCCTTCTTGTAGTGAGGGGCCAGAACTGAACCCAGCACTCGAGCTGCTGCCTCAGCAGCGCCAAGTATATACTTGGTCTTGTCACCTGAGTGTCCTCTGCCACTCCTTTCAGCAACCAGCTGCACTTCAAGGTGAGCTGCAGAGATTACCAAAGCCTCCTCTGTCACTGTCCCACAACCAATTCCTTCCCAGGCCCCAAAACACAGATGTTGCACATGAAGCAGCATTTCCTCTGAGCTACTTCTGGGGCCCTCTGGGGAGAGCTTTGGCCCCTGTCCTCCCAGGAACACCACAGCCAGCAGCCTCCAGGCCTGCTGTGCTGCTCTGTGCCTCTGTTCCCACTGGGCAGGCTGGGCTGTGGTCAGGCAGTGGGCAGGTAGAACCGGTACCTGAGGCATGACCGAGCTTGTTCAAAGTCTGACTTCCTATTGCTCTTGTTTGCCCCCCTCCCCGTCACTTTCCCATAAACTCTACCTTTGTTTGACTCTCAGCACTCCCTTCTTTCCTGTCTTTGTTTTTTTTTTATTCTCCAGAACCTTCTGGTGTCTGTTGCAAGATGTCTGGAACCACCAGACCGTGTGGCACAATCCAAAGATGGCAGCTTCAGCCAGGCAGATAGCATCTCTCCCCAGTCACAGAAGCATCCTCTCTATCTCTCTGTGTTCCTGGGACCCTGTAAACGTTCTACACCACTTGTAATAGTGTCAGGAGAGGAAGCAGCAAGACATTTTCCCAGTTTGAGCCACTGAGAAGATTTTCAGCACCGTGCAAAGGACTCCAGTAGCAATCTGAGCAGGACAGTTGCAAACCTTGCAGAAAGCACCACCTAGGAACTGAAAATATGCCTTGGCTGCAAAAATAAAGCCCCAGTACTTCTCATTCCAAGACAGCTTCAGTGCAGTGTCCTACAACAAGATTTGAGGTAAGGAAATGCTCACCCCAGTGTATCTGGATGAGATGCACACTCCAGCTCCCAGCTGTGGCAAGGTAAAAATGACCTGACTGTCTCCTCAGCTTAAAGGGTTATCCATCTGCAATTCTAGGAGAACCAAAGCTATTGATAAATCATTAGTTAGCACTAGGCAATGTGAAGAACATCCACTACGTTATATTTACAGAAAGAGAGAAGTATATTTGCTGAATGGGATCTACTCAGAGGTCTCCTAGCCAAGTACTAGCTGTCTTTAAACAGTAATAACTGAAAGTAGGATACCTTTCAAAAGATATTTTACCACTTTATCATAGATTATAACTGTCAGGTACTGTGATATTCTGCTGTGCTGCTGCCACAGAGGTTGGCCATTCCCACCTTCCAAGCTGTCATTTCTCTATTACACTCTCAGCTGGAACAAACTCACTTGGGGTGCCTAAATCAGCTTTACTTCCAAAACCTATTCTAATAGACTTCTGGTTTATTCTCTTGGAAAGCTTTCTTCTTGGGAATAAAACCCTTATTGATATGCTTTTCAGCAAAGTTGAACCAAACTGTCCTCTCCAGTATGCCTTAGAGGACAAAACAACCCCTCCTTGATAGGTCCAGACCTTGACTAATCACCTCCTTGTAACCAGAGGCTGGGCAAAGGAAAACAGCTCTCTGCCCCGTTGTCCCAGGCAAAAAGTGATGGTCAAGAGGCCAGACTCCCCACTAAGGACTCTGTTAGGAAGGAAGGGCTGATGAGGCAAAGGTGCTTCTTAACTGGCAACTGGAAGCAATGAGACAAACTATGTTTGGTTCCTAATCAAGCCTGCGCTTGTCTGTGCTGCAATTAGAGTGGAGTAAGACAAGTTGCACATGGTATGGTCCAAATTTCTCATAGAGGTGAGTGCTGTGGAGCTGGGCAAAGCTCAGGAGCTGTCCCCAGTGTGACTGTAATTGGAAGGTTGGGCAGTCCTTTGAAACTGTGTTTGAATGCAGGGCTGGAGAGGACATCCTGACTCATCTCACCTTCTATTTGAGACAACTTTGTCATCTAGCAGTTTTCACACACAAGACATGCTCATTCTTCAGGGGAAGGGGTTTGTCCTCATGCTGTTCCCAGCAGAAAACCTCTCCAGAAGCTTTGACCAAGAAACCACCTTTTACTTTCCCACCTCTCCTGGCTTTTGCCCAGCTTGTACTCGTTTCACTTGTGTCGAGAATCATTCCTTTGCTGAAAAAGTTCCTTTTCTACCCCCAGCATGAGCAAGCTGAGAGTCTAGCACAGACACTAGCCAGTGGCTATGCCTCAGCCTGTCCTTGCTCTTTGTCCCAAACTGCAATAATTCACATATCTGATGGTGAGAGCACTGGATCTTCTGGCTCTGTAGGATTAGCAATAAATCTTATGAGATTTTAGAAGTCCTTTGGGTGTCTAACAAAGGTGAGAGCTGCTGATTCCCCCTATGACAAATCAGAGGGACCGCCCTGCTGCCCAAAGATCCCTGGTCCTCTTAGGTAAGGCTAAATGTCAAAGAAGATCCTTCTGTGGCCATGGACTGTTTCCAAGTCACTTGTATCCCAGCAGTGCTCAGCCAGAGTTCACACAGGGTGAGAGGAAAGCAAACCTTTGTGTTTTTTAATGACAAATGTGTTTTAGCACAGCAAGATCTGTCTGTTCAGATCTCTCTTTTTCAGATATCTGCACCTTTGCAATGTCCCTCCAAGCTTTAAGGCCTTTACAGGTTGTCATTGCTGAGTTGAGCCAGCTGCTTAAATCAGGCCTGGGGACTCCATGGGTGCTGTCTGCTTCACAGATAAAAAGGAAAGAGCTCATCCCAGCTCCACATTAGCTGATGTAAGCATGACCCTGTGCCATCTAAACCTCCTGGAAGTAAGTCAGACTGATGCTGCGCTGATAAATGTATCGGCAGCTGAGGAGCTGCTCCCATAATTACTGACTCTGCTTCAAAGGCTTTTATGCAAAGGAACAGTTGTGCACCAAAACAGTGCTGCAGCCTGTTGTGCACTGCAGTGTTTTGCTGTGATGGAGAGGCCTGTCAGATGAGCCTGCTTTTCATGTCCCTCTCCTCTTCCTAACACAGAGGTCACTCCTAGCAGTGAGGAGGGTATTGTCTGCTTTTGAAGGACAGGAGCTGGGGATGTATACAGCCAGAGACACAGTGCTGGAGGTTTGTGCCCTTTTAATAAAGCCACCAGATTTCTTTTGTTCTCCTGCAAGTGCTTGCTTGGAACACTGGAAGCAGGTGTAGGTGGGTCAGCCAGGGCCACCTGAGTGGTTATATGCAGAGTGAGGATCTCTTGCTTGATGCAGACTCCAGCCAGGGCTCACAGAGGGTCAGAGCTTCATAACAAAAGTGCTTATGAGTAAGTAACAACAACATTGGTGGTAACAATATACCTCCTGAGATTTCTGTAGGACAGAAAACTCTCCCTGATAGGAAACCAGGAGTCCTTTCTCTCTTAAATGAAAGAAGCAGCACAGTCCCTTCTGAGAGATCTTCATTCCCACAGAGCCAAGGGATCTCAAAAGAGGTCTCCTCCCAGGCATGGAAGGCTCTTAGGGCATCCAAGCTGAATGGGATGAAGGTGCTATTCATTTCTTGTCAGCAGGAATGTGAGAAACCTGGAGATATCTGAGTCAGGAGCAGTCACTGCGTTTGGGTTGCTCCAGGGTTCATTCAGACTCCCTGCTAAGAACAGGCCTGGGGTCCAGCAGCCCTGGAGTGGTCACCCAAACAGGATTGTTCCATCTGAAAATGCAGTGGGAAAAGCTCATCTATCTAAAGGTGAAAATGCTGGTTATCTAATCCTGGGCCAGCACCAGCCTGCAACCCTCTTATCAGTGCCACCAGGTGAGGTGAGAAGACAAAGCTGTGGAGAACACAAGGCTGGGTAGCAGTCGGGGCTTGCTCCTTGCCAGGAGAGTTTCCCAGGCATGGAATGACCAAAGGCAGCTGAGGTCTCCAGGCAAAGGAGATGTCTGGAAGAAGTTTGCAGGGGGGAAAAGGCTCTTGTGAGTCAGCCTGGGCCCAGGTCTGATATCCCTGCCTAAAGAGACAGAGGTAATTGCCTCTGATGAATGCTGGCAAACGTCTGTGAACTGCAGTGAGGATATGAAAGGACCGCCGTGCCTCTTTGAGATGGGGGTAAGATAGAGTACAGCCAAGTGTGGGAAGAAAATTAAGCTGAGCTGTAGTTTTTAATTACCAATAATGCTGTGCTCTAGGATGGAGGGTTGAGAGCAGGACTCGGTCTCTTCCTACTCCTTTGTGCTCCTTGATGTATAGAAAGGAATTTAGGGAAGAAGCAACCAGTGCTTGCTGTAGAGTCCCATTTGTAACACTTAAATGCTGCCCCCTCATCTTTTCTTGCTGGGAGGCTGTAATTATTTAGACCACAGATGTGGCCAGAGATTTCCAGCATGAGCCAAATAAAACACAGATGGGCAGCAGCAATGAAGCCAACTATCCATCTGGAAGAGGGAGGGTGAAATGGGACAAGTTATGGCTGACAGCAATTGGCAGCAGGAGGCTTTCAAGCCCCTCAGGTGCACCTTTGTCTGCAGCTTGATTGGGAAGGGTGATGAGAGCTTGGTGAGGGTGGGTTGGCTTCGTCCAGCCCTGTGGGGTACTGTGCAGGGGCTCAGGGTTGCCTGCCTAGGCCTTTGGCTGCTTACCCAGAGAGCTGCCCTTCTTGGAAACACATGCTGCTCTTTTCTGGCTGATCAGAGCTATCTCAATAAGCAGAATGTGTCTTCATCCTCTCTCCATCCTACAATGTGATTGACTCAGGGCGGGGTGCTGTTTCTCCACTCATCAGTAAAAGTGGTTCTGGGTCTTGTTTGGAAGTAGTGTCTGCTGCTGCTGGGCTCCCAGATCTCCTGTGTGGTGGCCTCTCATCCCACTGGGCTGGGGCAGTGCTTAGGTAGTTCTTTCTGTGCTACAGGCACCGGGTGGAAGCAGTAGAACCGCAGGAATGTCCCACAGTCTGCATTTTGGGTCAATCTGTTTACTTTTCTCTGGGAACTTGACAGCATTTGCTTTGTGAAGACACCACATTTCATTCTTCCTCTTCTCCTGCCACTTCCCCAAGGTGGCCCATGTGCCACTGAAGTAGCAATGTGTACAGGGCTTCCTTTTAATCCTTCAACAGCACTGAAGGTAGGAAACATTTTCACTAAATTAATAGTGAATTTCTCCCTTGATTGCCTGAATCTCAGAGCTGGAGCTATAATCACAGAGTCTGGGCTTCCAGATCTCTCTGGAAACTCAGAGAAGACACTAATGGAAAGTGGTGTCTGCACACATCTCAGGGCTTTTGTCCTGTTTTGAGGATCATGAGGAGAACTGCTATGGTGTTCCTGGCAATAGCCCTTCCCCTGCTATGGCACCCTGTGAATAACACTTAATAACATGTATCACACCCCATGGAGAGAAGGGAGCTCCCTTCTGCAAGTGGAAAAGGGCAAACCATTCACCCAAAACCACAGAGGGAAATGATGTTAAAGGCTGGGTTAGCACTTCCAGGTTTCCGGTTTCTGACCTGAACTATATTTAGACTTACCCTCTCTCCCAACACCTAACACAGTGTCTTTGTCATCTGAGAAGGGATGCTTGGAGACAGGGAACAAATGCACTGCGTGGAAAGGTGGGACACTGCTGTAACTGGTGCTCAGCAGCAGCCAAGCAGGTGCTGCAGGATGCCCTGTTCCTCCCAAGGCCTGGAGGTATTTCACTGCTTAGCAGGGACTCACCCTATTTCAGGCTTAGCATCCTTTGACAGGAGTCTCTTTAGGTGCTGGAGCGTGTCCAGAGATGGGCAACGGAGCTGGGGAAGGGGCTGGAGCACAAGTGTGATGGGGAGCAGCTGAGGGAGCTGGGGGGGTTTAGTGTGGAGAAGAGGAGGCTGAGGGGAGACATCAGCACTCTCTGCAGCTACCTGACAGGAGGCTGTAGTGAGGTGGGGGTCAGTCTCTTCTCCCAAGTGACAAGTGGTAGGACAAGAGGAAATGGGCTGGAGTTGCCTCAGGGGAGGTTGAGATTGGAGCTGAGGCAGAACTGTTTCCCTGAGAGGGGTGTCAGCCCCTGTGCCAGGCTGCCCAGGGAGCTGGGGGAGTGCCCATCCCTGGAGAGATCCCAAACCCGTGGAGCTGAGGTGCTGAGGCCATGGGTTAGTGATGGGCTTGGCAGGGTGAGGGGAGGGCTGGGGCTCAATTATCACCTGAAAGGTCTTTTCCAACTGAAATCATTCTATGTCAAACACCAATAACTCTTTACAAATCTATTTGGCTTTCAAGAAATCAATCCAGTCACCCTATAGAAGACATCACAACACTGGATATCCTCTCCTGCCCTCCCTTCACATTACCCTCTGCTGCCCAGACAATATTCCAGGGGCTGACATCTGTCATCTGCTCCACGTTATGAAACCCCCCTCAGCGAGAGGAATGGATATTCATCCATGCTACGTATAGTCCCCCAGCTGGGACTGCAGCTTGAGTACCCACACTCAGGTCTGTAGGGTTTGGCTTTTGCAAGCCTTTTCTTTTTGCCCTCAGTGGCTGTGGCTGGCTGGTGGCCGTGGTGCTCCTCGGGCAGCCCGACGCTCTCAGGTTTTCTCAGGGTTTCAAAGCCTCCCTTGCAGCACGGTTATTAAAGGCTTGTGTTTATCTTGTGAAATCTGCCCCACGAATGCTGACACGGGCTGAAGCTCTGGGAGAGTTTCCCTGACTCTTCCTCTCGCTGTCTCTCACGGGTCTATTCCCATGAAAACGATCTCAGGTGTGCCCGTGCGTCATCGGGCCGCCCCGGGGCCATCTCCGCGTTTACTGGCAGCTGAGATGAACGTGCACTTTGTGAAGCTGTGCCCGTAGCCCGGTGCTCCTCCTGCCCTCCCACCTCACCTCAGTGCTGTGAAAGCCGAGCTGGGCTGAGCTGGGCTGGCAGCAGCAGGCACTGGACTCGCTGCACCCAAACGCCACCAGCACTGCTCAGGCAGCGTGTTCCCAGGCTCTCTCCCACCCAGCCCCACTGGGATGCAGCCACAGCTGCAAGAACTGAATCGATCTACAGCTCGGGATGCCGACTCACCCCCTGCCATGAGCTGCAGGGCTGCACTGGCAATGGTCTCTGCCATCTCAGCTGTGGCCCTGTGGCCGCTGAGCTCCTGAACCAGGTGTTTCCCTGGAGAAGCAAGAGGTTGAACTCAGTAGCAGAGCAGGACACTCACAAAAGGACAGTGAAAGAATGGCAAGCCCGTGGTTTGAGTGCCCTGAGCCCCTGCAAAGTTTAATTACTAGGGGGTGGTGGAGGAAGGGCAGGCCCATGGCTGGAGGAGCAGTGAGCCCCGTCCCCAGGCCTGGCCTGGCTCCGAGGCTGCTGCTGCAGCACTGCCCTGTGTACAGAAGCCTGGGGAAGGTTTCAGCAGGGCCTGGCTGGCTTTCTGAGAGAACAAGGAAAGGGAGATTTACCCTAAACCCTGGGAAGCCCGTGTATTTTCATTGTATTTTAATTTTAAGAGATTGTCTGCCCCGCCCAAGATTATCTCATGGGAAAGAAAAGCCTGGCTCAGTGACTCGTGGTGAAACTTGTCCTTGAGCCAAACTTCCCCGCACCTGATGTTCCTCCACAGCAGCAGAAACCAGAGTATTTCAGTTCACAACACTGCCCCGGGGGCAGAGCTGGGGATAAGGGGATGGAGGGGGAGGATGGGACCCACATCTCCTCCTGCTCTTCCAGAACAAGTCCAGCGAGTTTGGCTCAGTCTGGGAGCTGCAAAGGGCATGGTGTCACCCTGGGAACTGGTATCACGTGGGGCTGAGGCAAAGGGAACCTGTCTCAGGGATCCGTTGAAACATACCCTTGCTCTCTTGTGCAATAGGTCTTTGCAAGTACAATGCTGTGTTTATACGGTGGGAACGGAGAGCCCAGGGCTGGACTCTGCAGAGGCATGAGTAAGCAGCTTCCAGGAGGCCCAGCTGCCAGCTGGGCCAGCTCTTTGATTCTTCTGCTGGGAGCAGATGCAGTCTAGGAGCTGCTTCTTGACCAGCATCCTCCAGTCTTGGAGCCTGGACGAGTTCCTGTGTGACCTGCTCTAGGTGGTCCTGCTCTGGCAGGGGGGTTGGACTGGGTGAGCTTTCGAGATCCCTTCCAACCCTTAAGATTCTGTGATTCTGTGTAATGTGAGTGGTTTCTTTGTGTAAATGCTGTATCTCCAGCCCATTTAGCACAGCTCCAAGAGGAGCAAAGGAAGAGAACTGAGTGGGCCAAGGACAGCCTCCTGGGCACAGAGGGGGCCCTCTTAGCAGGACTGGAAGAATCAGGAGTCTGATTGAAGCAGGGGCTGCAAGAGGACAAATACTTCTTGTGGTGGTGTCAGTACCTAATTCAGCAGGATCTCTGCTCCTCACTCCTGCACCACTCTTTGCCAAGGCCACAGAGAGGACCAAGGGACAGAACTGAGGAAACAAACCAGGGGCAGGAAAGCATCAGGAGCAAAGCTGATGTAGGCTATTTAGCTGCCACTGCAGCTGAGAAATGTCAAACCAGACCCTGCCCCCAGGCTGGAAAGGGTTGCTTAATTGATAAGTAGCCTTAAACTTGGAGCAGTCTGAGGCAAAGTCAGTTAACACTTGAGGATTAAATTGAGGGGTGTTAAGAAAGTGATAAGGTTGTTAATGGAATCCTTACCCCTCTCAGGAAGTGGGGGAGGATGCCATTCCCAGCTAATTGCATTCAGCAGGGTTCAAGCAGAGCCAGCTTCCTACTGCTGGACTCATGTTGGCTCCTGACCTGGTAATAATTCAGCCTGTCCCTTCAAAGGAAACGGGACATAACCCCCAGGGCATAAAGGTCTCCTGGAGAGACCTTTCAGAGCAGCCTTTCTGGCACTGGAAGGAGGCTGTGCCCAGTCAGACGAAACTCTGGGTATTATTCTGGGGATTAATCCCCAGTTCAGTGGAAGCTAGGGAAACTGTTGCCAACTGGGAACCTTCCTGGCACAGCTAAGCTTGTTTAGGGTGTGCTGCCTACAGAGAAAGGAAACAAAAGGGTCCTTTCCACAGAATGTTCCTGCCATTGTTGAGCCAGGAGCTCCTTGAGCTTACCAGCAGTGAAGCACTTGCAGTGTTGCTTATGCTGGTGGGAAAACCTTGATGAGTTACTCCATTGGACGCAAAACTCTGCAGGATTCTGCTGACCAGAATCTAAGTCAGAGACCTGAACCAGAAAGAAGGGACTAGAGATTATTTTACCCTGTATGTAAATGGAGTGTTTTAGCATTTGATGTTGAGCCTTGTGCTATGGATCAAGTTAGATCAACTAATCATAAAGATCCTTGCTGGCATTAAAGTGGCAGTCATATGGACTTGTGCTGGCCTAGTAATGGGCTTGGCTAGCTTCATCCAGCCTGGTGGGGTGGTTTGTGTTAGCAACAGTCTCCCAGGAACTCTCCTGGGCTCTCGGCATCATCTGACAATACAGGTTGGTCAAGGAGCACTGCAAGGCAGAAACAAGCCCCAGCTGTAGCGAAGTCAGGTAGTATCACAGGTCTGGTACTACAGCGTGGTGAGGAGTAGAGCAAGGCTTTGAGGATGCCTGGAGTGGCTTTGGTAGGACACTCTATTTAATGAGATAGAGTCACCCCCATCTCATGGGTTTCAGGGAGTTTTAGGGTGCTTATTGTGCCCGTGACAGGATATGGCTCAGTGGGATGACTCATTCCCTGTCAAGTTAATTCACACTTTGCTGCAATTTCCACTCACAGCTGCTTCTGTAAACTTTAATGCCAGGAAGCTGCCAAGCTGGGACCTGGCTGCAGATAATCCCACAGGTCACTTTACGTGGAGCAAACAGCAGACTGCAGGACAGCATCGTCTCAGGCTTTACCAAAGCAAAAACCCAACCCCAAAACATCCCAGTTCCCAAACCATGTTTTATCAGCAGCCATTTCCTATTCCCTTTGCATTTGCTTGTTACATCTGCTATGCTGTGAGTTTTGTCCATTTTCTTTCCTACTTCTCTGCTGAACTCCCTCAGCAGCCTCATTTCCCAGCCCTCTGCCTTTGGAGCAGCAATGAGGACCCAGATGTGGACAGGCAGGAGCCCTGGCCTGCAGGTGATGTCGATAAGGCTAAAAGGATGAGTCCTGCAAGCTGTCTGGGATACAACTTTTGTGACTTATGTAGCACAGACAACAACTTGTAGCAGTCTAGCAGTGTTTAACTACCAAAGTAAGTTAAAGCTGGTCACTAAATTACCCAGCAGCCCTAATGACAAAGCAGCATGCTGTTATTAAGACTCCAAATGCAAGTCCTACATGGGCTTGTCTCAGTGAGTGCTGGGAGGGCCTCTGAACTGCTCCCTGGATGGATGGTGGCTTCTGGGGAGAGGCACCAAAAGCCTTGGCTGTGTGCTACTCCATCCTCCGTGGCAGCCTCCACACAAAGCACCTGCTGAGGGAGAGGAGCATTAACTGAGGCAACAGGAGGATCTTGGAAGGTTTCAGCTAGAGGGGGATTTATACCACTGCTAGTGGGGGTTAAGACATGGACAGAAGTGAAATGGCAGTGACATGGAGTAACCTCTGCTCCATTTTAAAGCCCAGCTTATTTTGCACTGACCAAAAAAACCCCACCAACACGAATTTCAGGCATTACAAAAATTTATTTGAACAAATCTCAGACACAATCACAGAGGAGGAAAGCAGCTCTCAGTACAGTTTCTTTTCCAGAATGAAATAATCCCTGTTTCATCCCAAGCTACTGCAAGACAACCCTCGCTCTCCTCCCATGGTGAGGTGGAGGCTGGTGCTCCTGCCACCCCTGGGTTTGCTCCACAGGGATACAGTGTGCTCCTCAGCAGGTCACACACCACAGCCCTCGCTCTCACAGGCTAAAGAAATGTGTAAAGACCCAACAGACAAACTGAACTAGTGATACAGTGCCTGGACAGGTGGGAAACAGATGCAGGGATGTGTTGCTGAGTGAGAGCTTTGCTCAGGAAGCAGCATCGTGCCCAGGGGCTCGTAGGACACGTCGCTTCCAGCTACCACCTCGCCACTCTCCACCTCTTGGGGCTCCTCACTGGACCTGCATGGCATTTCAGTTGGAGGAGTCCTTTCAACATTCAGCTCAACCCTTTTTTGGTCTCTAAGCCTTTCCCAACCAGCAGCTCTGAGGCTGTGGGCCACGTCTCTTTGCAAGAAGCCCTTCCCACCTCTGTCAGGCTCCCAGGGAGAGACCAGGCTGGTCTGGCACCCTGGGACTCTGTGAGCTGTGCCACAGCAAGAGAGGGCTGTGAGAGATGGCTGCAGGCATTTGTTTGGATCCAGAGCCACGCTGCACGACTTGCAGTAAGGTTTTATCTCAGGTATGCTTGCTCTTTGGTGCAGGCCAAACAATCCACAGCTATACCTCCCTTCTGTCACCTTAGTCCAGAGCATCCTCAAATGGATGGACCAGAGCCAAATGCAGAGAACCCTCTGAGTACTGAAAGCACAGCTTGCCAGACCTGTCTCTCCCTGCTACATAAACCAGAATGAAATGTCTCTGTGAAGGAAGTTTTAAACATTGATGCAAGTTCTGTAATAACATGTGAATAGACTCACTGGGAAGTTAGTCCCCTGAGAGACAGGTGAGAGGGGAATGGAGCAAACCTAGGGAATGTCTTTCTCTGGCAGGAACTTCATGGATTTCTTTTGCTTTCAGCAGATCAAGCAGTGACTTCTAAGAAAGAGAAGCACAACAGAAGGAAGCCCTGAGCCCTCTGTTCCTGTTCCACAGCCTCAGGAAAAACAGTATAAGGTAAATTCTGTTCTGTTTCATAGACCTAAAACTGAGGGTTGAGCTGACCAAGAGGAAATCACTCTCTCTTTCGCTACAGCCCCTTCCTTTGGATTCAGAACTTAGACAGTATTGCTTTGAAATTGAGATCACTAGCAAACTTTCCAGGTCCCTAGAAGATTCTCTGAATAGTAGCATCTCAACTGAGTAGAATCACAAGTTTCATTTAATGCTGTTCATCCTTCTTTCCTTCTCCACCTTTCCATCTCTCTCTTTCTATTTTATTCCCTTCCTTTTCTTCCTTCTCTCTTCTTTCCTTACATGCAAGGCTCTCCACCTACATTTTTTCCCTTCCTAGTGCCATAAAAGCTTCACTAACACAACTTTGTCTCTGATAGACAGAGACACTCTCACTCTGCCTCATCCATTCCTTCTCTCTAATCACCACACACGCAAAAGGCCTTTGGAAATAGGTCCCCAAGATCATGCTCATCTCTAAAGACAGGGACTAGAGCACTGGTATCCTCTGGACCAGGGAGTCCTCTCAGAGAACATTTTGCTTAAAGAATTACTGTATCTCCCAGTGCATTTTCTCTTCACCCTGCTCACAGCCTTTATTTAGGAAAAACCTTCTTGTGGGTACTCCCACCACAGGACCTTTAAGAAAGAGCACTGCTTTTCACAGCCAAGTGATTTCCACCTGTTTTGGCAAGCACAATCAGAGAGGGCACCCAAATCTTGTGTTACAAACTCTACAGCCCTTGTCTGACGACATTTCAATCGCCCTGTAACTGCCCCTGCCCTACTCTCTGCCAAGCCTGTAAATCAGCCAAAACATAGGCAGACTTCAAAAGTCCCTCATGCTTATTTGCTGTGTCATGACTCTGGAAGGGGGTTACCTTTGGACAGGAAGCTGATCATTTTGAACAGTGTAAGGAATCTGCCTGTCTGGGCTACCAAGTCTCGGTTTGTTAAAGGCTCCCATTAGCCTGGGACACTACAGACGTGTCCAGCAGGTCCTTATAGCTGCCTGGACCACTCCACATCCCAGCACAATGGATATCCAGTTCATGTCTCCTAGGTATCTGATTCTGTAACCCAGCAAGAGCCAGGTTTCCAAGCCCAGCAGCTTATCATACCCTCCTCGCTGGGGCCATGGGAGCAGTCACTCCAAGAAGGTGCAGAGCAAATACTGGCATCTGATGTTGGGGTTTTTTTTTTCCCCCCTCCCCCTCGCTCAAAGCAGCTTCAGACAAAGCAAAAGAACTTCTTCCAGCGGCACTTGGAGAGAGTTTTGATGCCTTTAGCAGTCATTTTCTTTTCCTGCCGTGCTTTGTGCTCAACACCACTCACAATGGCCATGTCAAAAACTTCTTTGAGGTTCTTCTGGGTCAGTGCTGAGCATTCCAGGTAGGCCTCGGCCCGGATTTTGTCAGCTAGGCCTTCTGCCTGAGGCCGGGGCACTGGCTTCACGTGGTAACGATCCAGACTGATGAGGACATTGACATCGTCCCTCAAGTCTGCCTGTGTCCCCACCAGCAGCACCGGTGCCCGGGGGTTGTGAGTTCTTATCTCAGGGATCCATTTCTCAGTAATGTTCTGGAAGGAGCTTGGGTTCACCACGCTGAAGCACACAAGGAAGACGTCAGTGTCGGGGTAACACAGGGAGCGCAAACAGTCAAAGTCCTCCTGGACAAAACAGAGGGGAGTGGAGAAAAAAAAAGAAGAAAAGCCTTCACTGCACTGGTCTTCTAAACAGCAATGATGCTGCAATGGCTTTTTTTTACACGTTAACTAGGGCAGCAACACCCTCAGAGGCAGGGCATGGTGCTGACTTTGCAGCCATGCTGTGGTTCAGGCACAAGTTTCAGAGCTGAGGGAGCCTGTCTTTCAACTATCTGTGACTGCCATATTAGTAAAAGGCTGATACTGGACTAATGCTTCCTTCCCAGTTAAACATTGCCTTCCTCAAAAGCATGCAAACAGTGCCAGGACCAGAGCTGACAGCTGCTTTGATAGAGCTTACCTGTCCAGCAGTGTCCCACAGCTGGATCCGGACTGGGGCTCCATCCACCAGCACCTGCACTGTGGCAGAAAGAGAATAAGAATGAGTCTAAAGGAGTCACCCAGCATACACACATACACTCAGACAGCTTTTCCCCCCAGACCACTGTTTTATATCCCATCAAAGAGATTCACTGAAGTCACTCAAGTCTGCCCTCCCAAACCTCCCTAAAGCCGCTGAAGCTTGTGCTGGGAACTGCAATAGACTTTCTGATTTGGTTATCCCTCAGGTGTTTTGGGCTCTCCTCCAGTATTTGGAAAGAATCATTCCATGTTACTGCACAACTGCTTTTCTAGAGAAGAGCCCTTAGCCAAACGGTGCCCCGGGAACAACTTGTTGTTCTTCTTCCACAGCCTGAGAAAGTAGATAAGGATAAACCCAAACAAACTGACAACCTGCAGCTTGTGCCTCGGGTTTTTTTTTTGTCCCAGAGTGGAAGTTCAAATTAGTCTCCGTTAAAGAAGCTACTGGAGATTTTTCCGATCCAGGCCAGAAATGTGTTTAAAAAAAAACAACAACCCAACCAACCAAAAAGTGTTTCTGTGAGTGCCCCATCTAAGGAAAAGCAAAGGCCTAAACCCAACTTTAAAATGAAGAAGCCATTAAGGAAACAATGATGAGTGAAATCCCCTTCATAGGCTCTCCACACACTGAAAAGTTGCTGAGTTACACACAAGTGAGATCTGCTCCCATTTCACTCCCTAATCACAGTAAGCCTTCAAGTGGCATCAGCTGACTCAGACCGAGGGCTGGCAAGACCTGACAGAAATCTGGAATGAAACTGTTAGATGTTTAAGTGCACAGACACCACAGAGACTGGCTAGGAACAGAGGAAAGGGACAAAGGGGTTGGGGAGAGATGGAAATAACTTGAAAGCCCTGACTTAGGTGAATGGGGCTGTGCTTTGGTGAATAGAGGAAGGCATCCTGGCTAAAGTGACAATGGCCAGCACTTGACAGGAGCTAGCTAAATGCCCTTGCTGTGCCCAGGAGGCTTTAGTGTTCTGCCTGTTGAAAAAAAAAAAAACAATACCCAAGCCAGCATAACAAACCCACCAACAAAACCCAAACTAGGAGCAAGATCAAGCTTTTGTAATTCTTAATTAGCCAAGTGAGAAAAGTGACAGAACAGAAACAACTGAGTTGGAGAGTTTAACACAAGCTCTTGGAGGGCAACACTCCTTCTCCCTGAAAGCAGCTGTGGGGATATAGAGGGAGACCCAGACCAAAGGTGAACTTCTGGACAAAAGATGCAGTTTGGTGGGAGCCAGACCAAAGGAAAAGCAAAGAGGTGGTTGCACTGCACCACAGTGCCACTCCTCTCAGTGCAGCTGAGAGTCATCTCTTCCTTGTGCCTGGGAAACCTTGGGTTGTTACCATATCTTTGCCCCAGAGGAGGAAGAGAAACCTGTTCCTGATCAAAGAAACTGCTAGATCCTGACTTGATCTTCAAGGCACTAGGGCATTTGCCTTTCTAGTATCTGGTTTCTTCTGCTTCCCAAGCGTGTGGAGAGAAGGAATTAGCATCTCTGAGATGTTTTACAGCCTCTAGAAGAAAGGCATCACATATATTACCTGCTGCTCTGGTGCTTACCCAAGGGTTTTTTGTAGCTGCTGCTCATCTCAGCTACGCTACCAGCCCGGTGACAGCCCTCCAACTACCGCCCTGGCCAGGTCCACACCCTGGGATGAGGCTGCATCTTGGGACAAGAGCGAAGGGGCCGGCAGAACAGGATAAGCCCAGTAGAGAAAGGTCACTGGGTACACATTTCACTCAAGGCTGCTCTACCTGGCAGCAACACCCAGAGAAATGTGGCCGGGCCACCGTCCCAGAGCTGTCCCCTCAATAACAAGATGCTTTCTCCTATCTTGCTAGTGGTGTTACAGTCCACTGGCCAGAATCAGGGCGTAGGATGTAAACTGTGAAGCTCAGCTCTGCTGGCAGTTTTAACTGCAAGCATTTCCCCAAGAATGGAGAGAGTTGGTATACTTGAAACAGACCTTGAATTGGGCTTTGTGAATCCAGGGAGGGACTTTCTCCAAGTTTATCCAGGTTAAGAGTAAGGGTGGGAAGGGAAACTTCTCTGTTCCTACCAAGAAGCAGAGAGTGAACTCTGGAAGACCTGTTCTTAATGGTTTTGATTTCTATCAGTTGCAAATGCTGTGCACTTCTGGAAGTCAGGCTTGGTACTCAGATGTTTAGAGTGGGGCTAAACCCATGTGCAGCTATCTGCAGATCAAGAAGACTGTGAACTCACCCTGTATCCACTTTTCAGGATCATTTTACTATGGATTTGCCCTTTCCAAAAATGTGGAGGCTAATAACTATGGTAATTTCTTAGCCCCAACTGTACACATTGCTGTAAAGGGAGCCAAGAGAGCAGTGATCTTTCACTTGGGAGTACTCGAGGGCTCCCTACATCTGTTCCCAAAGGGCCGCTGAACCCAGCCTGCTCCCAGTTTATTTAAGTGACAGTGGAAGACCTTGGAGAGGGTCAAGGCAAATAACAATTCCCAGCGTAAGAGTGAGTGACCAGTGGACATTCAGACAAACAAACAAAATGCTTCCTCTAAGAATCCCTGAGACTATGACACATCACAAATCCTGTTCCCAGTCTGGTGTGAGCCCATCTCATCCACTGATCTCTGCTGTCCTGTACTGTTGTGCCTCTTTGTATCAGAAGATGATCAGAAATCTTTCAAGGGGCTTTGTACTGTTGTGGGGTTTATATCAGAAACTGGAGCCCAGTGGAGAACAAGAACAAAGGTGGTATTTACAGAAGTGGTATCTGATGAGAGGTCATCAGCTGACAGGGAAGGCAGTTCCACTCAGGCTTAGAAAGTTCCAACTTTTAGGCAACCTCTTCTAACTCCGGTGGGCATATGGGGGAAAGGAAGATTTTGCCGAGCATCAGTTGAAGCTACAAAACCCTCGCACAACGCTGGGAGATTTCTGAAGCTAAAACCCACCGCCACAAAAAAAAAATGAAGCCCCTGTCTGTTTGGTCCTAATAACACCACCAAACCAGGAACGTGCCTGGTTTCCCAGGACTTGCAAAACCAACTCAACACTTGACCCAGAGAGCTGCAAAACGCTGGGCTTCAACCCTCTGAACTAAACACCCGAGGGGCTCAGGTCCGAGGGCTCTTGTCCTCTCCCGGGGCTGCGTTCACCCGACAGCCGCCGAGAGCTGCTCCCAGCACCGACAAAGCACACACAGGCAGCCAGACCCCCTCATGCCCGGCTCCCCGGCAGCACCCCCGTCCCGAGGAGGGCTGATAAGAACCCCGAGTCTCCCGTGTCCCACCGCCCAGTCCGTCCGTCCGTGGCTCCTACCAGAGAAGGTGTCGAGGGCGGTGGGCTGGTACTCGTCGGGGTAGCCGTTGGTGGTGTAGCTGACAACCAGGCTGGTCTTGCCCACGGCTCCATCGCCCACCAGCACGCACTTGATGCCCAGCTCCGGGCCGCTGCCCCGGGAAGGGCTGTGTCTGCGCAGGGCGGGCGAGTAGTCCAGGAGCTCCTGAGGCGGCATGGCACGGGCAGGGGCACGGGCAGGGGCACACGCACGGGCACCGGCAGCCCCGGCCAGCGAGGGGAGCGGCGCGGCGGGGCCGTTGCCATGCCCGGGCGGGCGGGATGCTGCCGGGGCTGCTGCCGTGTGCTGTCACTCTCTCCGTCCCCTCTGACACCTCTCCTCATCGCTACACCTGACGCCCGGCTCCCAAAACCGGCCTCTCATTTCCCTAATCCCGCCCCGGCCCGCCCCGTCACCTCCTCCTCCTCCTCCTCCTCCCGCGGGGAGCATCGGTGCTGCATCCTTCTCCCCTCTGCCACCGCGGACCCCGAGATCTCCCCTTCGTGCACGCAGCTGGGCAGAGCCGCGGTTCTCGTCTCCCGCCCACAACCCCCGACATTGATTTTTAACAGAAGCGTTTATTTCCACTGCCCGGCAGCCTCGCCTGTGATTTGCAGCATCTCTCTGGTGAGGAAAGGCTGCGGGACCTGGGGCTGTTCAGCCTGGAGAAGGAAAGACTGAGGGGACATCTCATCAACACTTAAAAGTACCTAAAGCGTGGGTGTCAGGGGCATGGGGTGACACTTTTTTCTGTAGTGCCCAGTGACAGGACTGGGGGTGATGGACATGAGCTGGAACACAAAAAGTTCCCCTTAAAAGTTCTCCCCACAAGGAGAAACTCCTTTGGTGCTGAGGTGAGGGAGCCCTGGCCCAGGCTGCCCAGGGAGGGTGTGGAGGCTCCGTCTCTGCAGGTTCCCAAACCCACCTGGACACGTTCCTGTGTGACCTGATGGAGGGGAACCTGCTTGAGCAGGGGATTGGGCTGGATGAGCTCTGGAGCTCCCTTCCAACCCCCACCATCCTGTGATTCTGTGATTTCTGGCACTACAGGAACAGAATCAACAAACAGTGCTGATCAATGCTGTGAGGGGCAATAGAAAACAAACATCAGAAATACACCACATTTGTTAGCTGCGTGATTGCCATGACTGAGCTGCTCTGACCCAGACCAGCTCTTGCTAGATGCTGGTGAAATCACACAGCCTGTTTTCCCAGCCACACGGGTGTGCACAGGGGTTCCTCTCATCCACTGCCTTTTCTCACACTCAGCTCTGGTAGCTCACACATTACACTGCCCTTGGCAGCAAAGGTGCTGGCTCCATCCCTGCTCTGAGGAGCTCATCGTCTGAAGTAAGACTAAACAAACAGAGGAGTGGGAGAACACTGCTTAAAAGGCAAGATGTGGTCACGCTTGCAGCAACCATTGCACCCCCCCCCCCGCAGTGTAACACCACTGAGGGACTGAAAGCAGCAGAGGAAAAGCATTAATGTATGTAATGACCAGTATTGCAACATCAGCTTTGAAAGTGGAGCTGTTTCCAACTGGAGGAGCTAAGCTCTGGCAGTTTAGTTACATGATATCCTTGATCCTGCTCTCAGCAAAGGAGACCTAGCTGTCTGCACTGGGTTTGTGCTGCAAGGAGCTGTTGACCCGTGGTTCCTGAGCTTGTGTTTCATCACAGTTTGCATCCATGCTGAGAAGCTACCCAAGTGTTTCACCTACAGTAATGTTAATCTTGATAAGACAAAGTCAAACACAGTCTAAAATGATTTTCCCCATGGCTGACAGAAGGTCACAAGCTCTGCAGCCCCTTGGGTTCAAGAGTCTTGGCTGGACAAAGCACATCCACTCTTTGGAGATAGCCCACAGTTTCAAACAGCAAGAAGGTGTTTTCTCTGCAGCTTGCTCTAGAAGTTTGCTTTAAACAACCTCTTACATGTCTGAATAACCACACTGGTGGGAATTGGAAGGGAGCTCCAGAGCTCATCCAGCTCAAGCCCCTGCTACAGCAGGTTCCCCTTCATCAGATCACACAGGAACGTGTCCAGGTGGGTTTGGGAACCTGCAGAGAAGGAGCCTCCACACCCTCCCTGGGCAGCCTGGGCCAGGGCTCCCTCACCTCAGCACCAAAGGAGTTTTTCCTCATGTTGCAGTGGAACTTTTTGTCTTCCAGCCTGTGCCCATTACTGCTTGTCCTGGCAATTGCCTCTACAGAAAAAAAGTGTTGTGCCATCCTCCTGACACCCACCCTTTAGGTATTTGTAAGTGTTGATGAGATCTCCCCTCAGTCTCCTCCAGACTAAACAGCCCCAGTTCCTGCAGCCTTTCCTCATAAGGAAGATGCTCCAGTCCCCTGATGATCTTGGTGTCCCTGCACTGGCCTCTCCAGCAGTTCCCTGTCCCTCTGCAGCTGGGGAGCCCAGAACTGGACACAGGACTCCAGATGAGGCCTCACCAGGGCAGAGCAGAAGGGCAGCAGAACCTCCTTCCATCTGCTGCCCACACTCTGCTTGCTGCCCCCAGGCTGCCATTGGGTTTTCAAATTTCTCCAGCTTCAAAAGATGGGGCTGGTATCACCAACTCAGCTCCTGGTAAAATGTGTGCCAGGTAGCTACACTACAGCGAGTGGCTACTAACTCAAGCAACTGGCTTGCACTAGGCTGGCTTTTCCCAAACCTGGCTTTGTTTTGGTGTGGGTTGCAAGGCAGGCTGCAGCTGAACTGCCCCAGAGGAGGCAGGAAGCAGCGGGAGAGGCGGGTGGCACGGCGAGTACTGGTCCTGCAGGGGCTTGGCAGTGCATTTCAGGCACAGGCCCATGTTCTGTGGACTGTGCCATTGCCATTTAATTAGAGGAAATTACTGTAAATGAAGGATTGCTCACCAAGTTATTCACTGTTAGCTGGAGCAGGGGGAAGAGATGAAGAGAAGTGGGCAGCTCTTGTCCCCTGTATGCTTAGGGATGTGCCTTCCTATGTTTACTTACGAGTGCATGTTGCTTAAGAAGATACACCTCCCCCCTCCAAGGACTGAATCCCTTTTCCTCTCATTCCTATCCTAAAACCTCTTCCTTCCATGCCTATGTTCTTTTCCCCTTGCAGTTTCTGACAGCCATTGCTTGACACACACTTAACTTGTGCATGACTTTAAGTGATTTTTAATCTGTATTTAAACTAAGCCATGAAGCAAACAAACAGGGCAGCTCCCACGGGTTCTTTTCTCAGGTCCTGCCTTGCTCACAGACAGCTCCCAGACGGTGCAGGTTTGGTTTCACAACACAGGCAGCTTGGTTTTGCAAGATTTGAGGTGAGTTTTGGGTTTTTGGTCACAGGGACAGCCTCTGCAAACATAGATAGCAGGAGAACCCCAGCACACGCTGCTCCTCTGCCAGGATCAGCCCTCTACCCGAGTGGGAAATACACAGTCTGCAAAGCCACGCTTGGCCTCTCTCCCAGGAATTATAATTAGCAGCAATTATGATGGTATTCCTCATGATGTGAATTCCCATCCACTAGGAATCCAGTGCAAAAGATCCAACTCTTCTCAGGCAGACCAAATATAGGTTTCAGGTACTGTTGGCATTCAGCTGCTTTCCAGCTGGGCTGCACTATCACCTGCAGCTGTTAAAATGAAAGAGAAAAGCTACTCCATTGCAAACCCAGGGACTTACAGTGGGAGTTCAGTTTATATATTTAGGCAGTGTGTGTCGCCACTGAACAAACTATATACATCTCTACAAGGCTCTCTTATTTAAAAGGGACAATTATGTAGAGGAAGGCAATTTCTTTTCTGCCCATTTCTGTTACTTATAGCCTCCTTTCTCACCAGAGCTGTAGCAGCAGAAGTCCATCTGTGGACTAAGTTAAAAACAGTTACTGAGGCAATTGGGATGAGGACAAAAAAACTGGATGAGACACTGTCTCAGGCTGCCCAGGAAGGTGGGAGAGTACCCATCCCTGGAGCTGAGGTGCTGAGGGCCAGGGGTTAGTGGTGGGCTTGGCAGTGTGAGGGGAGGGAATTGGATTCCATGAGCTTAAAGGTGTTTTCCAACCAAAATAATTCTATGAAACAGGGGCTCTTCTCTTGTGGTGGGGACAAAGCTGTGGATCAGCTCCAGCTATTCCACAGAACTGTCTCTCTGAAGCAGGGTGTTAACACACTGGGAAATTGTGATGCTGGGATTTTTTTTGCAGCCAGTGGTGCTGTCACCACCCCCTGAGCAATACCACTCCTCCCTCAACACCAGATTTTGCCTCTCTGGCTGATCTCACTGGTATCGTTGGAATTCTGTGTAGCCACAGACCAGTTTGCCTGAAAGTCACAGATTGGGAGCCACTGTCATAGTTGTTTTTTGCAAAGCCTACCTTACTACTCACCCTGCCTCTGAGAAAGCACAGTAGTGAGCAAACCTGGCCTTCAGCTTCCCCTGCCTTTCTACAAGTGGGCTGCATGTGTCAATACACTCCCTTTGCAAACCATGCCCTGGGATCACGTTTCTTAATCCTTTCACAGTGAGAAAACAGGGAACAATGAGAGATGGGGGGAGGATGATGAGGGCAGGCAAAGGCCATCACGCCCAGGGGCAGGTGGGTAAAGACCTAGACTGAGAGAGGGGCTAAAGTGGAGTGCAGGTGTCAGAGCAAACCAGATCCCCTGATGCCAAGAGATATGCTGAAGAATGAGATATTCAGTCGCCTTCACCATCAAGCAATGAGCCATTCAGTGCTGACTCACTCGGCTTTTGTCATGCACCCTCCTGAGTGTGCATCCTCCATGGGAAAAACCAAGCCTTAATTACCACTTAAAAGGAGTGACTGGCAAAAGGGTGAAGACAAGAGCCCGAGTCTGGTTTTTCCTTGCAGTGTGGCTGGTCCAGTCACTGCAACCTGAAGGAAGTGATGTCAGATGCTTCTTGGTATCATTTTCCCATCAACGTTGCAGAGGGAGAAAGAGCCACAACGCACAAAGTCAGTGGAAAAATCAGGCTTTGGCTATTCACAGGAAAAGTCCCACAGCTGAAATCAAAGGAAGAAACATCCTTGTGTTTGCTTTCCCATAGAGAGCTCTTGACTGATAGCTCTGTAGTTCCTGAGCCCACAGCAATAAAAAGACTTGATGATTCTATAGCAGCTACTAGGTGTTTCACACACTGGAGATGTGTGGTTTTGAAATGCCTCTTAGGAAAATAAGAATGAAGAAAAGGGAGAGAAACAGCAGGAGAATACAGCTCCCACTGTCACAGCCTCTGAACTACTTTATTGCCTCTTGGAAATAAAAGCAGTGCTTGGGGGATGCCCAGAAATGTTCTGGTTCATTCATTCACGGAATCACAGAAGAGTTTTGGTTGGAGGAGGCAAAGAGCCAACCCAGTAACATTATACTGCATTTTAAGATGACAGAATAAGAAGTTTCAATGAAATGACCGTGCCACTAGCTTCAAAAATATTTGCTGATGTGTTCCAAGGGAAGACAAGCACCTACATTTTACTGATCCCCTTTCTCAAAGACAAAACCGTCTCCTGTCTGGCCGGTGCAGGGAGGAGTCCTACCTCTCAGGTGCTCTGTAACTAACTCAGAAGTATGTTGCCATCTACAGGAGAGACCATCTGGTAATAGACCAACTGTGAAAAAGCCTGAAGGCACTCAAAGCCCTTTCTTTAAATCTGAAGCAGCAAGCTCCAGACCAATGATAGGCTGGGAGTCAATGGTCTGGGCTTAACTCGGTTGTGTCAATCAATGAGACAGTTGGCAGGGAAAGAGGAGTTAACACTGAACTGGAAGGGGTGAGGGAATTAGCCAGAGGAAGGTGATAAGGTTCCTATCACCCATGTGAAACAAGGAAAGGAGGGCAGTTAACACCCACCAGTGAGGGGCTGAGGTGAAGAGGGATCCCTAGGAGAACCATAAAAAGCTGTAAAACCACTGTCTCTGCCAATTTACCAGAGTTCAGTTCCCAGGCTTATCATTTATAGATCTGCCTTGAGGGTCAGATCTGAGGGATTAGCCACAGGGTGCTGCTGATGGGAAAAAAAGGCCCCACTTCTCTTTCCCTCTCTCTTTCCTTCCTTCTCTTTCCATCTCTCTTACTTTACCTCTTTCTCTATTTCTTTCTCTTTATCTCTGTCTCTTTCCTTCTCTTCCTTCATTTTCTCTCACTATAAGAGCATGTTTCTATCCTTTTTCTCTGGTGCTCCTATGCTTCTTCTAGGACTGCAGAGTTTCCATGCTCTGGAGTGCACCTGGAGCATGAGCAGATCTTGATAGCTCACTTGTGGGAAAACTTCAGGTGTCAGAGGAGCTGTGATAAGCAGATCTGTGATTGCTGCTCTGGCATACTACAGTTCCACCCAACATTTGCAGGAAGTCTGCTTCTGACAAGGAGTTTGGAGAGCTTAGGAGGCTGGTTAATGGTTAGGAGGTGGGCTCTGGCAAACTCCTTTCGAGCTTTGATCTCTTCCAGTGTAAGTTACAATTGCTGTATAGCTTCCCATGCAGGCTCCAGTTTAAGTTCTCACGGGTAACTGTGATACTCATGGGTACACAGCCATGACACTTGCTTTTACTGTAGTAAATTTGTACACAGAATTCAAGCAGTCTCTCAGAGACACTGTCTGTGTCACTGGGGAAGTGTTACTCTTGGAAGAAAGTCCCTTCAGTGAGTGGGGGGACTGAGGTATCTGCAGCACCCTCCTGAAAGCAGGTACATGTGTGTCTGAGAGCCTGGCTGTAAGTTACATCTTTGTTGGTGTCTTATGGAGGCTGATGCATCCATTTGCCTATGGCTTTGATGAATGCAGAGTGGGTTTATTTGGTTGATGACAGTGAAGGAATATTACACAGTGAGGTGGGGTGATGATCACTCCACCTCTGTAGTGGAAATCAGTGAGGAAGTCCAAGGTTTAATTCCAATTATAATTGTGTCACTAGGTTATCTCAGGAGACCTTCAAGTCATTTAAATCTCAGCTGCCTTTGTTCTGCCCTGACCTCTTCTCACAGCCACATCTTCCTGCAGCAGCACTCGTGTTTAGACTGTGGATCCCAGAGTCATCTGCTGCAGGGCAGTGAACTGGCTCACCCTGTAGTCATACTGGCACAAAGTGTGGGCTGGACAGGGCAGCCAGGAATGACCAAGCAAGTGTTGTGGAAGCCCAGATTTAGGCAGGCTTCACCTGCTGGGAATCCAGACCTTGGGCAAAGTAGATGTTTGTCACTGCTAGTCTCTGGAATTTGATCCTCAAGGCAGCTGAAGAGATTAGCCTGTCATATAGCATTTAGATGCTGATAGCTGTGTCCATAGCTTGTAGAAAATGTTAACTGCTTAAACCAAAACTACTGCAAGAGTGACTGCAGCCATACAAAACCAAGACCAGGATTCAGGTTTCCAATCTAAACATATCCCCCAAATCCCTCACTCAATTCCCTGACACAAATCCCTCTCGTAGACAGACTTACACCGCTGCCACACATAAAACGTGGGCATCTGAATCTCCACACGTTCCTGATGATAAACCTTTGCCCTGCAACTCTTGCTCTCTCCATCAAATCTGTGAGTGAAGCACTGGGATATAATTACTGCATGTGTTTGTGAATTAAACAATAACTGCAGACGACAGTGCAGATGGACAGAGCAGGATTGTGGGCCTGGGTTACCTTTAGGGTGACGTTTCGTTTGATTTCCAGATACATTTCAAGACAGTTTATTTCCCCCTTCCCAAATAACCCTTCAGCATCATTGTTGTAGTCAACAGGGGGAGACCTCATTTGAAATGAGGTGTCAAACTATGCTCACCCCTGATCTAGAGGCATGAGCTGAAGCTGCAACCGAGGCACAGCAGAACGACTCAGGTGCTCCAGGAAACTCATGGTCTCTTCTTTGAGGAGAAAGGCAAGAGCTTAGTTTGGTAAATCCTGGATTTGATATGTCTGAATATGATTGGTAATGTTTTTTGCAAAGGAAAATGAACACTCTAAAATGTCCTGTATGCTAAAGGACAGCATTTGAACAAGAACAAAAGGATTCAGATTCACCACAGCTTTGGTTAGCCTGGAAATTGCAGCTTGAAGTTGTGAGAGCAATCAGCATTTGGGATGGGTTATGAGCTGGAGCAGCCAGGGAAAGAAATACTCATGCTTTCAGACCAGAGCTTGATAGGAATAGAAACTATATAGGACTATATGATGTGGTACCTACAGGAGTGGGAGAATGGATCTGATAGTCCAAGAAGTCCCTTCCTACCTCATTACCCTAAACCTAATGTAATTTGTGTGTACCCTTTGAGAAGCTGGAAGAGGAGGGTTGCTGTTTATGACTATCAGGATGATTGGAGAGCAAAGGAATGTGGTTTTGTTGTTTTGGCTCAGAGCTGCCACATGAAGAGGGTGAAGAGCAGAGGCTGGGTGGGACTGGGTCTCCCCTGCGGGCAGGCTGAGTCAGGAAGGGTCCTGTTCTATTTTCAGAAGAGCAGGCGGAGGTGACCCCAGCAGGACCCTGTGGGACAATGTTTGTCTCTTGCAGAAAGTGTTGTGAAGATTAAGCATAATACACAGACTATAGCATACATACACATAGTATACACACAGGATTATAGGTCTGTATTCATTTTATACATGACAAAAAGGTGGTGTATAAGAGATCAAGTCTTTTTGTTAACACCACTGCTATAAAGTCTCCTAGTTCGAGCTGGAGAGCAAAGCTGTAAATAACAATTGTTGGCATATCAGAACAAAAGAAACCCCCAGGTTTTAAATACTATTTAGTGGTAGAGAAGCAGGGTGCAACACAGTCTAGAAAGGTGTGAGAAACTTAGAGAGCAAGTCTACCACAGTTCAAGGACAGCCTTACGCTGTATCCCCAGATGCTGTGTGGCAATCACGATCTTAGCGATAAAGCCATGTAAAGCCAAGATTTTAGCACTCAGTGCTACAGAAGAGTGGCAGCACAGGGGTTTTTAGAGGAGCATTTCAAGCAGACAATTCCTGATTGCAATCAGTAGAATCAGTAGAAAACACTGTGTTGGCAGTACCGTCACAACTCAGCGATCCCAGTACAGCAGGCTGACATGCCCATCGGGTGATTTATCGTGCACATGGCTGCACCCAACAGGATGGTGGTAAGTAAAATCATAGAATCACTTTGGTTGGAAATGACCTTTAAGATCATCAGGTCCAACCTCTCCCCTCACCCTGCCAAGCCCATTGCTAACTCATGTCCCTCAGCACCTCAGATCCATGTCTTTGCAATAGTTCCAGGGATGGGGACTCCCCCACCTCCCTGGGCAGTCTCTAACAATGTCTAATAACCCTCTTGTTACTGAGCACCAGTTCAGAACAAACTCTGTCACACTCAGAAAGCAGGCATTACTTTATTTGGTGATAGGTGCATGACAGATCCCTCCTAATGTGGGCACACTGAGAAATGAAAGAACGCTCCTTATATACATTACAGGGAAATGAACTACTTGCCTGCTGGTTACACACACAACACGAGGGGCTGTTCAAGCAGGATTTGAGGGGAGAGGTGAGGAACAGAGCCATATGTGTTTAGCATGTACTCCTTTTGGCTCATTATCATTTTTAGGAGTGTCAAAGGGGTGGTTAACTGTAATATTAATCTCACATGTAATGAAGCAATTGTCTCACTTTGGACACGGCGGCCTTGCTGAAGTTGTTTGATCGTCCTCGTGGTCTACAACTAAAACATAACTGGTTTTCAGCCTTAAGGCTCCCTCAGCCGTTTCTCAGGTTGACTTCAGGGGCCTCAGCTCACAGGTGTCTGCACAACAGGTAAGTGAGTATTGGCACTTTTGAATGTTTTTAACCCTTTGCTTGCAATTCTCACTGCTCATCACTCAACTCATAGTCCAAATCGTGCTTATATGAAGTACAGTATTAAGTGACGGGAGGTCTGTGGGGTTCTATGAAGAAGAGTCTCTGTAAGAGATACAGGAAATACAGGAATCTGGTATCGTTCTCAATGAAAAAAGTTCTTTCTGATCTCCAACCTAAACCTCCCTTGGCCCAACTTGAGGTCATTTCCTCTTGCCCTATTGTTATAAAAATCGTAACCAAGAAAACTCTCCAAACCAAAACAATTAAGTTTAGGAAGCCGACACTGGTTTGTGGGGTATCTCTCCTCCTAACATGCACACCAAGAGACAAAAGCACACTCCTTATAGATGTGAAGAAAATGATTATCCATAAAAACCTAATGCGTGTGCTAATAGATTGTGAAGCTGCCTCCAGGCAAAGATATTGAAGGTGGGGACAGGTCTCTGGTGGTTGTTCGGGGTAAGCTTTTGTCACAACTTTTCAGTTTCTGTGACCTCTGTAATTTCTGCTTTTGTAAGTGAAGCCAGCAGAACAGGGATGGTCAATATTGATTGGCACCCAGATTTCAGCATGCAGATTTGCTCATCTTGTTTGTGCCTGGTTTACACCAAGGGGTCCTCACGCCCTTTCTTTTTACACTAGCTAGGAAAAGTGGGTCTGTTTCTCACCAAGGTTTGCATATCTGTCAAAGGGGGGGGGGGTATGTCTTCTGGGTTTTGTATCTTGGTTATCACTATCGTGTGTTAATGGAGAGAAGAGACCGAACCTCACTCCACTACAACCTCCTGTCAGGGAGCTGTACAAATACCATACAGGTACTCAGGTTCTGCACCCCAACACCTAGAAACGGGCAGTTCGATGAGCCATGGTCAGGGTGTTATTAGGGAAACGGGTTGCGCCAGAAGCCACAACACCGAGATGGCGGGACAACCCAGTTCCTGAGGGAGCGGGACCAGAGGGCGGAGCCGGGCAGTGCCGCCGCCAGCTTGAGGCGGGACACTCGCGTCCGTGAGGGAGCGGGACCAGAGGGCGGAGCCGGGCAGTGCCGCCGCCAGCTTGAGGCGGGACACTCGCGTCCGTGAGGGAGCGGGACCAGAGGGCGGAGCCGGGCAGTGCCGCCGCCAGCTTGAGGCGGGACACTCGCGTCCGTGAGGGAGCGGGACCAGAGGGCGGAGCCGGGCAGTGCCGCCGCCAGCTTGAGGCGGGACACTCGCGTCCGTGAGGGAGCGGGACCAGAGGGCGGAGCCGGGCAGTGCCGCCGCCATCTTGAGGCGGGACACCCGCGTCCCTGAGGGAGGAGGGTCGGGGCCGGGCGGGCACGTGACGCGGGTCAGCTGAGCGCCGGCGGAAGCGGGGTTAGGTCGTAGTTGGCGACCATGGCTTCCATCCTGGATGAGTACGAGGACTCTCTGTACCGCTCCGCCTCCGTGCAGCAGAGCCGCGCCGCCGTGGGCATCCCGCACTCTGGTAGGTGGGCGGCGGCGCCGTCGCCCTCCTGCGGCCCGCGCGGGCTGCCGCGGCTCTGGGTACAGCCCGGCCCCGGGGCACGTCCAGGTGCCCCTCAGTGGTTCGGCGCGGCGCGGGGCGGCCCGTGCCCACCATTAGCCCTTTGGTGCGAGGGGCGTCCCGCCGCGGGTTTCCCCTCAGAGGGGAGAGGCCCGGTGGCAGCTCAGCGTTTGGGGGCGGTTGAGCTGCGGCGTCTTTTCCCGTCGTGTGCCGCGGGAAACGGTTCGACGCTCGGTTTCTGATGAGGCTCGGGGGTGACGCTGGTCGTCTGAGCAAAACCGAGGTGCTGAGTGCCGGTGGGAGGGCTTCATAAGGCCGTAGTCCCTTGTGCCTTGAAGTGGCGAGCACTGGAAACACGTGCCGTTGTAGTCACCGGTTGTAACCGTGCCCCTCTCATTTCAGCTCTGCGGTAGTTGTCACAGGTCAGGTCATCAACCTGCATCCTTTTTATCTCCTCTCTGAGGATCCCAGCCGTTCCAGTATTCTGACTATGTCACACAGCTGTAACCCCGTGGGGGTTATTTTTCCCAATCTAGGGGCAGTTCACCAAAAGCTTCTCTTTTTCTTTTGTTTACAGTGGTTTCCTTAGGCTGACTACAAGATGGCAAGGTTACTGTTGAAGAAATTTAGCCAGAAACCAATCTGTATTGTGATTTAACTTTTCTGTCAAGATCTGTGCAGCTTTGCTATCCTGTGCTATTTTCAGAGAGGTGTATAGTCAGTGTACCAATAACAATGGAATGACCGATCACGTGTTTCTTTCATGTGAGAGAAAGTAAATGAATGGCAGGTTTATTCCGTGATAAAGTCAAGGTTTATTATTGGGTTCGATAATTGCTCCCCATTAGGTGCCACCTCATGTTCTGCTGAGCGTGGCAGGAAAATGTAGGTTACAAGAGGATTCTGTTCTAGATATGTTCCCTGTGTTAGTCTGAACTTGCCGCAAAACCGTCTCAAGTCATGGCACTCTTACAGTTGAGAAATCTGCCTGTTTGCTGACAGTCTACGTTGGCACACAAAGTTTGGGAAACTGCTTAATTGCAAAGTCACAGCTTAATCAGGGTTTTAATTGGTCTTGCTCTGGCAGGGGGTTTGGGCTGGATGATCTTTCAAAGTCCCTTCCAACCCTTAAGATTCTGTGGTTCTACCAGGCCAAGTTTTGTTCAGCAAATTGACTTTAGAAAAAGATGCAAGTGAATAGCTTAACTTCCTGAAAGCTGTCCTTAAGGTCAGGGAGGAAACTTTGGAAGATGTTGAAAGTTGTTTCTCTGTTTCAGTTAGTTGTTCCCTGTGCTTGTTAAACTTCAGGTGCTGCTTCTCAAAGCTGCAGATAACCAAGCAGGGACTCTGTTGCCAACCTAAAGTACAGCATCATTGTAAACTTCAGGTACTGTCATTCCAGCATGAAAAGACCTTAACCCACTAGAATTTAGTGATGTTGCTGAGCTTAGATCTTTGAACAGATGAAAAGCTCTAAGGGAAAATGCAGATTTCCCCATAAATCAGAGTGAGAAATGCTGCAGCAGAATCTTGCCTGAACAGGAGAGATACACTGGGGGTCAGGACAAAGGAGGAGACTCTTGCAAAACCATGCATGTTATAAAGTAGACATTTCCTTTGTATAGAGAACTGCAAGTTAAAAGAGTTCATCCTTCTCCTGTTGTTAAAATCCTCATGTTAGCAACGATGGTCCTACAGTTGTGAAAATTTTAATGGACACAGTCCTGAAGAGTCCAGACTGAACTAAAACAAAAAAAACAGCAAAACCCCCCATCCCAGTTCAATTAATTTAATTTTTAATATTTTTTTTTAATTTCACCTCTACCTGTGTGTAGGTGCTAGTTGTTCCCTTTCCTTCCAGTGTTTGGGGTTTCCTTGCTGCCTCAGTTGGCCTCATTTTGCCTGGTGGCAGTCTGGGGGGGAAAAAGTCACAATTGCCTGAGTGAATGTGACTTGGCCATCCATTGGTGGGTGGGTTTTTCCTGCCAGAGGAACCCTTCCTTTTTAATACACACACGTATATATATATATATGTGTGTGTGTGTGTATTTTTATTTCTTGTTTGGCTGTAGCATCGTGTGAATCTGCAGCTTGGGAGCTTTCTCTGCACGATTTGAACTGCATTTCATAGCAGCAAATGAAAACTGTGGCACTGCAGCTCCCTAATCTGAAATGAGGAACATCTGTTTTGCTTAGCTGGAAATAAAGGAACACACATTGGCATCAGTGGGTAATGTTTAAGGTATGGATCAATGTGCAAGGAAAAGGTAAAAAGAGTGTGCTGAGCAAAAAGGTGTCTGCTCAGACTGGGTTGCTTTGTGTGTTCCTGCACGTGCACCTTTCCTCTGAACCAAAGGTCCTTTAAAGATCCTGCAGCTGGTGTGGTGGTGAGCCAGAGGCAAGGAGAAGGCATTGGTGGAATAGGCAGTTAAAGGATTTGCAGTGTTAACAGGCTGCTTTCTGCTGCCACGTTGGCTTTTTCAACAGGGCTGAAATTAGAGTTTTTCAGGATAGTCTGGGGGAGGTTCTAGGTTCTGAGTGTGCTTCCAGCAGTCTGTTCTCTCTGAGACACAATCCTGGGGTTCTCTTTTCTTGTAAGTTTACATCTTCAAATGGCCTTAACTTACTATAACTCTTTTTAGTTTTAAGTCTTCCTGTCCAGGCTGTCCAACTGCTGCGTGGATGTGCTAGCTTTAGAAATCCTTCACTCTTCTGTGGAGCGGGGCAGATGGGTTAACCTACTGATGGCTCGATCTGTCTTGCTTTTAAATTCGAGGTAGCATGGTCAGACTGAGATCATCTGCCATTTTCTTTGCCAGAGGGTTATATAGTGTGTCAGAGGGGCTTATGTAGGGGTAATTGGTATGAGCTGGGACACAAAAAGTTCCCCTTAAACACAGGAGTAATTTGTTTGGTGTTGAGGTGAGGGAGCCCTGACCCAGGCTGCCCAGGGAGGATGTGGAGGCTCCTTCTCTGCAGGTTCCCAAACCCACCTGGACACGTTCCTGTGTGACCTGCTGGAGGGGAACCTGCTTGAGCAGGGGCTTGGGCTGGATGAGCTCTGGAGCTCCCTTCCAACCCCCACCATCCTGTGATTCTATGTAAGACTTTATGCGTGGAGGAAATTCAGTTGCTGGGAATACTTGTCTCATGGGACAGATATGGATGGAACTTTGTGATAAAGATCTGTTTGTGCCTGCACATATGTTCCAGGATTTGGACAGTGAGTATCATCACCTGGTATTGATTATATAGGGATCCTTCTTATTTTGCAGATCCCTGGCCTATCTGAGCGAGCTCTTCTGTGGGTTTTTGTTGCTTCCTCACAGGAAGACCATAAAGAGTGCTGTTCTCATTTAGGAGTAGAATGGCAATGGTCTCTGCAAGCCCCATGGTTTTGAGTGCAGAGGTTTACCCATCTTCAATGACAACTAAACATGTCACACTGCTTCTCTGTGCTGCCACACGGTGTGACAGGTTCTTTCATCTTAAAAGTTTTCAGCCCATTAATGGCTTGCCTATGGCTGGGCTTTTGCCTTTGTCTTATAGAAAGGAAGGAGTTTGAACTGCATCCAGTGCTATGCCCATCTGCACTGAAGGTCAGAAGAGGTTTTAAAGCAACAGGTTTCAAGTCGTATGTGTTTATTAATGTATTTCTCCAGAAGCATGTCACTTCCCTCAAGTCTGACCTTACTTCTCCATTCTCTTCCCACCTAGTTCTCCTTCATACGTAGTCACTCAACATACCTTCCTGTGGATGCCACGTATTCCACGTGGGTTGGGACTAAACTAATTAGCCATACAGTTAATTAGTCACATAAGCTAACTTGCTCTGTTTGTACACACTCCCATTTTCAGTTTGTGGATTTGTCAGGTTTGCTTGGTTGGGCTTAAAATGTAACATGTGTCCCCCCCCTAAGGTGTCTGTGTCTTGTCAGACTTCAGTGCTTTAATGTTAACTGAATTGGGCGTTTCTTAGAGTTCAAATGGAATTGGGGATGAAGTTAGTCTGGCCTCACTTCAGGATTTGCTGTGGAACTGTAAACCAGTCTGAATGGGTTTTTGCTCAGGAAGCAATTTATGCTAAGACTGGAGCATCGATTCAGCAATCACCAGGTTATTGTTCTGGCTCTCATAAGTAGTTTGGATGTCTTCCAGCAACAACTGGGAAGTGGCAATTAGGACAGTGTTATGGTTGGTAAAAGAGGATGTTGGTAAAAGCATGTGTGACCTCCAGCTGTGTCCCCTGCAGCAAATAACCCAAAAGACTTCTCTGTGAGGAAGTCTGCTGTATGGATACTGAAAAAAAACAACATGGCTTTAAAAATCGCTTTAGCTTGTGAAGGGTGGATGTTAAGTATGGTTGCTCATTCAATTCCAACATGGAATGGGAGAGAAATATACTTCAGTTAACTCCACAGCAGTGTCTCAGACAGTTGAGAGTGTCAAACCAGAGCCCTCTCGGTGTCTTCTGTAACACCAACTGTTCTTTCCTGTCTTGAACAAAGAAACCATCAACCAAGAAGAACAAATAGCTTTATGATTCCAGTTGCCTTTTCAGCTTGCTATCCAGTTTATGTGACAGTCCTGTGACTTCTCTTGAAACTTTGTGTGGTTTCAGACTAATGCTTGTGACGGGTTTCAGTTCTGTGACAGGACAGGAAAGCCATTACTACCTTTATTTCCTGATGTACACATCTCAATGAGTGCTGCTTTCTGTGTTCATCCTCTGTGGAGCACACTCCCTTTTCAGTGAAACTCTCAGAGCAGGATCCTTCTAGTCTTTTAGATTAGATTTAGATACAGTAGGGGGTGGTGGTTGTGGGGTTTTGCCTTGTTTTGTTTTTAAGTGTTTGTGTTCTTTCTCCAGGTTACGTGAATGCTCGACTGGAGAAGGAAACACCAATATTTAACAAGCAAAGGATTGATTTTGCTCCTCCTGAGAAAATTAACAGCTTAGTGGTCTCCTCTAACCAGCTTTGTATGAGCCTTGGCAAAGACACCCTTCTGAGGTAATGCTGCCAGAGACCTGAAGCTATTGCTTGTTTTCCTCTGCCTTTATTTGTCTTTTTGAAGTTGTTAGGGAACTTACAAACTGGGTAAGAAGCCAAAATGGAAAGCAGTAAGCAATTACACCTATGTGAACTTCTGTTGGAATCGTGCTTTCATGGTTTCTCTTTGCAGGATTGATCTTGGGAAGCCAGATGAACCCAATCAGGTAGAGCTGGGACGCAAAGATGAAGCCAGAGTCTACAAGATGTTTTTGGACCACACAGGTGAGGCAATGAACTTGTGTATATTTACAGACAGTGGTTGGCAGCAGGTGCAACTAAATGGGTGTAACAAGCACTGGTGAAGGAATTCTCTTTCTCTCCTGTAAATAAGGAGAGCAGGTGGTTCTTCTGTGGGCAGCACTCCATTGCCCATGGGCCTTGCCCTACCGATTTGCCCCTGTGCTATTAGAAAAACACTGCCTTGATGTGCATGTGTTGTTGCTTTTGAACTCTCTGCAATGAACACATGCAATTGGGCTGTTCTCAGCAAGGCTGCTGAAACCAAGCAAAGCAAAGCCTTGCAGTCACCCTGTGTTTATAGGAGAACTTTAAAAAAGACTAAAACATCTGCAGGTCACCATTTGAAAAAAAAAAAAACCAAACCAAAAGTTTGGCAAGAGATGCTCATGTCTGTCACCAGCTGCCAGGGATGGGAGAGGACTCTGGGAACTGTTTGTCCTTAGAAGAAGTATGGAAACAGAAGAGTGTCTTCTTGCTGAAGCATCTGAGATCAGTGATTTGTTTGCAATGTGTGGGCTTCCACCCCTGCTGATCCAGACTGGAAATCCCCCACATGCCTATGAATGACTGGGAAAGTCTTGGATTACGTTATGTTGATAAATGGGAGTTTATTAAATATGAGGATTAGAAGCTTTGGGAATTTGGCTTGCTTAGGCACAGCCTTAATTTGTTCTCTCCTTCTCCTTCCCATCCCCCTCTCATGGCAGGCTCTCACCTCCTGATTGCTCTGAACACCAGCGAATGCCTTTACCTGAACAGGAGCGTCCAGAAAGTGCGAGCTCTGTCCCGCTGGAAAGGCCACTTGATCGAAAGTGTGGGCTGGAACAAGTTTCTTGGTTCAGAGACCAACACTGGGCCTATCCTGGTGGGGACAGCCCAGGGGCAGATCTACGAGGCTGAAATCTCGGTCAGTGAGGGAAGCCTCTTCAGCACTAATCCCGACCAGTACTTCCGACAGGTCTACACTCTGGAGGAGGAATCGGGACCTGCCCCGGTCTGCTGCTTGGAAATCGAGAGAGGGATAGAAGGGAAGTTTTTTATTATAGCCACCACTCGAAAGAGACTCTTCCAGTTTGTTGGCAAAGTTCCTGAAGGGACAGAGCAGCAAGGCTTCAGCTCCATATTTGCTCTGCACACTGACCATCTGCCCAGCTTCCGAGAGTTTCCGGCTAACCTTGGCTTCAGTGAGATAGCCTTTTACACCCCAAAGCTACGCTCCAGCCCACGCTCCTTTGCCTGGATGATGGGCAATGGTGTTTTATACGGTACCTTGGACTACAGCCGTCCTGATTCAATTCTGAGCGATGAGCGAGTCTGGGTTTATCCTTCTGATATCGACATAACAGTGAACAAGCCAATATCCATTGTACTCACCCAGTTCCACTTCCTCTTGTTGCTGCCTGATCGAGTGAAGGCCGTTTGCACGCTGAACGGGCAGGTTGTTTTTCAAGATCTGTTTCTGGAGAAGTTTGGCTTACTGACACGCATGATCAAAGATCCCACAGTCCAGCAGATATGGATCCACACCGAGAAAGTCGTGTTCCGCTACCACGTCCAGCGGGAGTCCAGAGACGTGTGGAAGATGTATATGAACATGAACAAATTTGATTTAGCCAAAGAGTATTGTAAAGACCGCCCCGAGTGCCTCGATATTGTGCTGGCAAAAGAGGCAGAGCACTGCTTCCAAAACAAGAGGTACCTAGAGAGTGCCAAATGTTACGCGCTGACCCAGAGCTACTTTGAGGAAATTGCCCTGAAGTTCATTGAAGCCAAGCAAGAAGAGGCCCTGATGGAGTTTCTAATTAAGAAGCTGAGTAACCTCAAGCCTTCTGAGAAGACGCAGACCACTCTGCTGACCACGTGGCTGACGGAGCTGTACCTGAACTGGTTGGGTATATTGGAAGGAGATCCTGCGCAGCGCAATCTCTATTTGGATACGCGGGAGAAGTTTCGCACTTTCCTCAGCAGCCCGAGGAACAAAGACTGTCTGTTTAACAACAGGGCATCTATTTACGAGCTGCTGGCAAGCCACGGGGACACAGAGCACATGGTCTACTTTGCAGTCATCATGCAGGACTACGAGCGTGTAATAGCTCACCACTGCCAGCACGATGAGTACGATGAGGCCCTAAATGTGCTGTCCAGGCACAGAGATGAGAAACTGTTCTACAAGTTCTCTCCAGTCCTCATCCAGCATATTCCCAAGAAGGTAGTTGATGCTTGGATTTCAATGGGTTCTAGACTGGATGCCAGGAACCTCATTCCAGCCCTTGTCAACTATAGCCAGAGTGCCAGCACCCAGCAGATCAATGAAGCCATTAGGTATATGGAATTCTGTGTCTATCAGTTGGAGGAAACCCAACAAGCCATTCACAACTACCTGTTGTCTCTTTATGCTTTGTGTCGGCCGGACTCGCTCCTCTCTTACCTGGAGCAAGCAGGAACCAACCCAAACAGGATCCACTATGACCTGAAGTATGCGCTGCGCCTGTGCGCAGAGCACGGGCACCACCACGCCTGCGTCCATATTTACAAAGTGATGGAGTTGTATGAGGAAGCTGTGGATCTTGCCTTACAGGTATATGTGTGTGTGTGGCTGTGTGTGTGTGTGTGTGTGCTGTGGTATGAGAGCTGGGCAGAGAGGAACCTGCAAGCTGGGCAAGGTCCTGCACCTGGGGAGGAACAACCCCCTGCACCAGGACAGGCTGGGGGTGACCTGCTGGAGAGCAGCTCCAGGAGAGGGACCTGGGAGTGCTGCTTGATAACAAACTGACCATGAGCCAGCAACGTGCCCTCGTGGGCAAGAAGCCAATGGCAGCCTGGGGGCAGCAAGCAGAGTGTGGGCAGCAGGGGGAGGGAGGTTCTGCTGCCCCTCTGCTCTGCCTTGGTGAGGCCTCATCTGGAGTCCTGTGTCCAGTTCTGGGTTCCCCAGCTCAAGAGGGACAGAGAGAGAGGCCAGTGCAGGGACACCAAGATGATCAGGGGACTGGAGCATCTTCCTTATGAGGAAAGGTTGTGGGAACTGGGGCTGTTCAGTCTGCAGGAGACTGAGAGGGGAACCTCATTAACACTGACCAGTATTTAGAAGGTGGATGCCAGGAGGATGTGGCAGCAATTTCTTTTCAGTTGACTCGAGTGACAGGACAAGGGGTGATGGACATGAGCTGGAACACAAAAAGTTCTACTTAAACATAAGGAGAAGCTTGTTTGGTGCTGAGGTGAGGGAGCCCTGGCCCAGGCTGCCCAGGGAGATTGTGGAGTCTCTTTCTCTGGAGATTTCCAAACCCACGTGGACATGTTCCTGTGTGACCTGCTGGAGGGGAACCTGCTTGAGCAGGGGCTTGGGCTGGATGAGCTCTGGAGCTGCCTTCCAACCCCCGCTATTCTGTGATGCTGTGATATATAGAGAGGGAGCTTGTTCAAGCTATCTTGAACAAGGGAGCATTGAGAGGAACCTCGTGATGGCAGACTCATCATTGCAGGAGCTGTGCAACTGAATCTGAGAGGAAAGACCTGTCTCTTGACATACTCATGTGCATTCACAGTTGTTTCAAGTAGACATCTGACTGTGACAAGGCACAATTGAGGGTAGGGGCATGGAAAGTACAAGGGGGAAAATTCTCTGTCATAAGCTCAATCTCTAACATAAAATACCTTTAGCATATCTGCATTTATGCAAGACTTGTACAGCTATTGTTGAGGATTTTGATTGCTTCCTATTCCCAGCTGTGATGATTATCACAGAAGAATGCCTTTGTGAGCTTAGTCGGACCTTAGGGAGATGTTGGAGGCTTTTTTTCTGTTGGCATGGTGAGGTCTTTGCTGAAATGTGCGGCCAGCAAAGACACTTGCAACGTGGATTTGCCTTTATTATAAATGCTGGGTGATGTTGTTCTCTGCTGGGTAGCGAGCAAATCTTCAAGGGAGGAATTCTGGTGGAGAGGAGAGGTGTTTGACCTGTAAACCAGGAGCAGGCCAGTAGGCAGTGAGACAGCAGCGTAAGTTTTCTATTCATGCCCCCTGTAATGGACAGCAGGCTTTGAAGTTGAATGGTGGGAAGCTTAACTCAGTTTCCTTGTCTGCCCAACTTCTAGGTGGATGTTGATCTTGCCAAGTCCTGTGCAGATCTCCCTGAAGATGATGAAGAACTGCGGAAGAAGCTCTGGTTGAAGATTGCTCGCCACGTTGTTCAGGAGGAGAAGGATGTGAAGAAGGCGATGGCCTGTCTCTCCAGCTGTGCCCTGCTCAAGATCGAAGACGTCCTGCCGTTCTTTCCAGACTTTGTCACTATTGACCATTTCAAGGAGGCCATTTGTAACTCCCTGGAAGACTACAACAAGCACATTGAGGAGCTGAAAAGGGAGATGGAAGAGGCCACACAGAGTGCCAAGAGAATCCGAGAGGACATCCAGGAAATGAGAAATAAGTATGGCTCTGTGGAGCCTCAGGAAAAATGTGCTGCTTGTGACTTTCCACTTCTAAATCGCCCTTTTTACCTTTTCTTGTGTGGTCACATGTTTCACTATGACTGTCTCCTCCAAGCAGTTCTCCCAAACCTTCCTGCCTATAAGCAGGCAAAACTTGAAGACCTTCAGAAGAAGCTGGCAGCTACTGGTCAGCCTTCCAAGAGCCACCATCGTTCCAAGGACGCAGATACCATCAGCCTGGGGAAGGGGCAGCAGAGCCGGGAGCAGATCAAAGCTGACATTGATGACATTGTGGCAGCTGAGTGTGTGTATTGTGGGGAGCTGATGATCCGCTCCATTGACAAACCTTTTATTGACCCCCAAAAGTATGAAGAGGAGATGCAAAGCTGGCTGTAGTTTTTCCCCACATCTGCAACTATCAGTGCACCAGCGTGGTTTTGTTCATGACTTGAGAAGCTTCTGTGGTGTGAGCATAACCTCCAGAAGCAGGAACGCAGTGGCTTCTATGGGACTTTGAAAGATAAAGAGCAGTAGGGTTTTGTTATCAGGGTTATAGTGAAGTACTCTTGAAAAACGGGGAGGTAGAGCTATGGCTGGCTAAGGACTTGAACAACAGTTAGAGCTTACCTACTGGAATATATTTAACAGGTCTTCACTGCTTGCAGTTCTTCTGAGGATCTCAGTGTGAAGCTAATGGGGTGCCTTGTTGTCCAGGAAGGATTGAGTACAGCCTTATGATGTGTCTTCCCTGTTGTGTGATACTTGTTTTGGTGAAGACAAGCTTAGAGAGAGATAGTGAAGGACACTAAGCAGTGCAGTCTTAACTCATCATTTTCAAAGCTAGAATTGCCTTCTGTTTCCTTTTTTGCTGAGTCTGTACCCACATACATGGAAAGAACAGGAAAGGACGAATGCTGGTGCATATGTATTTTGTAAAACATCATGCTTCACATGCTCTACGTGTTTCTACACAGTGTAATATAAAAATGTGCATAATTCTCAAGCAGGAGTATCTCATGATACACTTCAGTCATTTGCCTGCAATTCAAGGCGTGTAATTCTCTTTCCCACAAGCTTTATGGATAAACCCATACGTTTGACTTTTCTCTTGCTATTGTTTCTGGCTGTACTTCCTTTCTTCCCTCTCTCCATCCTAATTCTACTGTGACTGTCTTTTGTGTCGTGTGACTGGGTTTTGTCATTCCCCCAAACCAAAACTGATATGTCCACTAAGGCTTGAAACTGACAACTCTGCAAACAGGAGCACAGCCTGTTTGTGTCGTCCTGCTGTGCTGCTCTTCAAGCTGCACTTGAGCACTAGACTACAGACCTAGTTATAGGTTCCTTCGAAGGTCGACTACAGAAGAATTCTGCTGGGGTGAAATTTGATTTGCCATTTGAAGCCAGTACCTTGGGAGCAGGCAGTCTTTGATACTTTCTAGAAGTGGCTGCAGGTCAGTGCTCCTGTCTATTGCTCTGGATTGGAAAAGTCTTCCCAAAAGGTGGCAGTTGCAGTTGAGGGATCAAAACATTTTCTTCAATGATTTAGCAAAGGTTCCTTCTTTTATTTTTGAAGAAACTAAATGTTAATAAAGTTCTGCTTGGGGCTGTATCCCAAAGGTGGTAATTGACAGAAGAATGGAAGGATCTAAAGGAAAAAATCCAGGGTTTGTAATTAAGGGAAAAGAAAATACTGTCTCCTGAAAAACATCCTCAGCTCTCTCGTGTGAGTGGATGTGCTTGTCCAGAGGATCTGCCAGTCACTCTCTTCGTAGGGTTGTAGGAATGGGTCTGCTTGTCACTGAAAGGGAATATGAATTTGATTCCTCAAGGAACTGACCATTCAGAGCTCCAGAACATCCCTGCTTTTGTGGGGAGCTTGTGCAGGGATGAGGGAAGGAAGGAATTTTATCTGTGTGGTATGAGTGATAAAAAGCAGAGCTGACAATAGGAAGACCTGAGATTTTGGAATCCTCTTTTCATTGTTGGAGCAGTGGGATAGACAGTCTCATTACTACCTGGTAGTGGTTGTTGCTGGTTTATCCAAACCCCTTGTTTCACTAGTTCCATTAGGCTGTGGTCCAGAAACCCCACGTGCTGTAGTTTTCTTTGGCTCTGGGTAGCCTTTTGCTTGAAGTAAGTTGATGGGTCTGCCAGAAGAATTTGTGATGAAAACTAAATGTGATGTCTTTTGAAGTTCAACATTAAACCTGTTATAACTGGCCACTCCTGAATCATCATCTTTTCATGGAAGCAGGCTGATAAGTAAGGTTGTGCATGTCATTGTAAAGCAAGCCCTCAGGACAGTTTCTGGTCAAAGGCCAGTGGCTGTCTTTCTGCCCTTTAGCGGAAACATGAGTAGCAGCTCATTCTGATGCAGGGAGCAATTTCAAGTTCTTTATTTTCTTTGAGTTGTTCTTAATACTTGGACCATCTCTTTTCTTTTGGGTTTTTATGGAATGCTTTCCTGATGTGTTAGAATTATTGCAGCGCTCCATTCTTGTCCTGTTAGTGCTACAGAGCAGCACCATCACCGTTTCTGTTGTGCCCTGAAGATTAGCAATATTATTTACTTCTAGAGCATGCCAGGAAGATCTGCTCATACATAATATGGGAAGAAGTGTGTGACTATGGGAACCGAGGCATAGCAAGTAAATAAAACCCCTCAAGTCTTTGCCTGACATGGGTTGATGGGGGAAGGCGCCTCAAGATCCACTGATTGCAGTCTTAGGTATTAATATGTCTCAGTTAATTAGAACTAGATTGGAGGGTTTTTTAATGACTAGAATGCAACATTCTCTGAGGGCTGTAGGCTTCTGCACCAGAGACAGGTATCACATTGTTAACTGAAAAGTCTTTTAGGTCATTCTGTGTTAAGGCTGTGGAGACTGTTAATATCTGCAAAGACTCCAGCAGATAAAGAAAGATCAAAAGACAGCTTTACATGTTTCAGTAACCACTCACCCTTGCTCCTTGGCAATTTTGCAATGTCACTTGATAAAAAAGGTTACAGGTAGGTTTTTTTGGGGGGATTGGAGGGAAGTGACCTGCTTACTATTCCCCCCATAAATCTAATCTGCAAGATCTCTTCCTCTTAGCTCTCAGAATAGCATTTTTTTCCTCCTTGTAAGTTCAGCACAGTTCCATGTTAGAAATCACAGACCCTTGTATGGTTTTTTGGTTTTAGCTGTGAATGAAATGTGTCTTAGCTGTTGCAAGTGGTGTAGCCTTGGGCTTTGTCCATGTGGTTAGCCAATGAGTTTCATGCAGCTAGAGAACAGCATCACCAAAAGAGTGGGTGGGAGCCCCAGCCCTGTGTAACCAGAATAAATATCTGTAGCCTGATTTACCTTAACAAGAAACTGAGTTGTGCAGGCAAGACTTAAAGCGCACTCTTGGCTATTACCTGGGCCTCAAGCAGGGGATTGGGATAATACCGTGAGTGGGGGGACACGAGGGTTAGTGTGTGTTATGGAAGAGTCGGTGGAGAGTTTTGGATGCACTTGCTATTGGTCTGTGTGTTTTGAAGCAGCTAACTGAAACGCTGAGAGCTATGTGTTTTCTCTCCTTTCTGAAAGGAGTGGGTTGAGGAAGGCAGATTCGTAAGAAGCCACTAGATGTCATTGCTGCCCACTGCAAGCCGGAGGTTTGCTGTAGAAAAGGCGGTGCTTTTCTGTTCTGTGGCTCGCTGGGGGTGGAGTCAGACCTGGAACGTAGTGATTGGAGGCAAATCGTCTACCTAAAAGGCAATTTCAGTTCACAGGCCACCGTTTTTCAAGTTTTGGATATCAAAAGCTGGATTTACTCTGTTAACAAATAAGTTCTTTTTTTGTTTAATTGCATTCCAGTGTAAGTTCCTACAGACCTAAAGGGTTTAGTAAACTGCAGGGGGATCATCCCTGGGCTTGGAGTTGCAGTGTCTGGCGGCTTTGAATCTGAGCATTTTTGCTGCTGCCTCTTCACTCTGTCCCAATAGCAGAGGTGGTGGAAGTAAATGGGAGCCAGCTCTTCAGTTGCCCGAGTTGCCATCTGATGTATTGTGTTACAAGCACCAGTAAAGCTGAGTTTGTAATATGATGTGGGACACTGACTTACAAAAAACAGAGAAGTTAGTGTGTGTACCTCTGCCCCTGAGTTATGGGGGTCATGATCCCAGTAAAAGGGGCAAGTGGGAGTAAGAACATCTTGTACTTATCAAAATCAGATGCTGTAGTTTGACGCAGACTGTAGTCATGTATTAGCACGTAGTTCTTGGAATAACTAGTTCCCATTCACTGCTGCCTTATCCTTGTCAGAGTATAGGCTGTGTCTGCAAGTGCAGACATTTAGCTTCTAGTGGGAATTTGTGGGAAGCCTGTTTTCCTTGCATCGTTTCATCCAACAACCCTGTAGTGAGCAGTGGGAAGACAGGCTGGGAGCGAACCTCTTCCTTGCCACAAGTGTGCTGAGCTGAAAGGTCACATTTGACACAGACAAGACTTAGGGAATTTCTGATTTTTAAAATCTTTTTATCCAGATGGATTAAGTCTTTTTCATTCTCCAGAATAGATGAAGTAGCACATGATTCACTGGGCTTTATGTGTCTGACTCCAGAGAGAAGCTTCCTCAGTGGAGCTGGGGTATTGATGGATCTGTATTTTTCACACTGAGGTGCTGAAGGGGAAAAAAAAAAAAAAAGCTCATTTCCTTTGGAATGGCAACTTTGGTAAAATTAAAGAGCTTAGAACTTGGAAGTGGAACATTACAGGAATACTTTACATTTGCAGGGGGTTGGGTATGGGTTCAGCTCCTAAACTACCTTTTTGAGTAATGCCTGGTCCAGTCTGGGTATAACCCTCTAGGCTTGGAGCTTCTTGCTGAGGCTCTGGATACTACCTCCTTAACTCAGTGTTTAGGTTTTTTCACTCCCAGGTCTCATGGAAAGGCATTAGGCTACCTAATTGGGGTATGAGCTTTAAAGCAACTTGGCCTGCAGCTGCTTTCAGGTGGAAGGAGGGGAAAAAGATGAAATAAACTTGTTATATCTGCCTGTTGAAACTGGTTGGGATGGGGAGAAAGGGGCTGAGGTGTTTCCTCTCTGCAGTGGCCCAGAGGTATTGGAGAGAGCTTGTCTGAGTAAGACTGGTGTAGAAACCAGTAAACAACAGGAGCACACCAGGGTTACAAGTACAGCTACAACTGACCCTAGAGACTCGCTCTGTCATAAGGGGGGCAGCTTAGCAGGGGACAGTTTCCAATTTGCAACAAATCAGTACTGGACTCAGACTTCCTGGAATGCATCAGTGCCTGTGTGATGATGGCTGTACTGCTGTTTGAATTCAGCACTTGAGCTGCTTGACTGATGTGGGAAATAAGCACAGCCGTGTCTGTACAACATCAGGCTGCCTTGCTGCACAGAGGCTTCCATCATACACTTCCAAACACCACATAAATACCCTTGTTCTGAAAAGGGATGTACTGGTTTTGTAGGTGTTTGTTTTATAGGTGTTTGGTAGGTATTTTGGCATTTCCCTACTTGTGCAGAGGTTCATCTATTCCTGCTGTGTTGGCTGTAGACTGGATTGTCTTCAGAAGCTATGTCTTCAAATGTGGGTTGTTTGCTTTAGCTGTAACACAGAATACTACTGACAGAGAAGTGTTCAGGAGAAGCTGAACCACAGCCTAGCCCTCACTTCATGCTTCATATCCAATGATTCACTGTGAGTAGGTGGTGGTTTATATGAAAAGGACTGAATGACCTGTTTGGTGTCCGAAAGCAGGTATTCTCCACTTTGTGCAATTGGAATCCAAGTGCATGGCGTGTGATCTTCAGAACACAGCCTGAACTTGGAGGCTGCTGGACTCCACTTAAGCAGACATCTGTGTTTTCCAATTAGTCATTTTTATATCAGTCTTTTCTTTTTAGTCTCTGCGTGTAAATACTGAATAGATTTTCTAATACATAAATGATGGCTGTGGTCTAAGTTTATAAAAAGGTTACTCCTATCAATAGATTCTCTTTTATTTTCCCATGTTTATTAAAAACAAGGTGCACAGTGGGGTTTATCTCAGAGTAGGTCTGGTGTGTTTTACCTCTCTAATTTTCCAGACTCTCTTTCTCTCTTTGCACACAAGGGTGTGTATATTGAATTAGAAGTGTCACAGACAAAGAGGAACATGAAGGCTGCTGTGTTAGTTCTTCAGGTTTTTCTCTACAGAGTGTACCTGACAAGTATTAGCAGCTGCACTGGCTGTTTTTGATGGTTGCTGTGTATTTTTTTTTCACCACCTGAACAAGATCCTTACTCTCTGGTAAGGGCTTTTGGAGGCATGGATAGCCAAAAATTGTTGGTCTTTGGCTGGTTGTCATGATTCCAGCAAAAATAGCTGTTGTCCAGTTTTATTCATAGTAGCTATCAAGATAACATTAGTACATATAGCTGGTTTAAAAGAGTATCCCACGTGTGGCTGAACCATCTGTTGCCATTGTCGATAACAGGGCCATAAACTTAAATCAGCTCATGCTGTTTGAAAGAACTGAGCAAAATGTCACTGGCTGAGGAGGAAACTGAGAGCTGAGGCTTACCCCTCCTGGATGGCCCAATTCTTTGTTTAATACTTGCCTGTGTGACACAGCATGACTGTCTTGGAGTGACATCTGCATTTGTGTTAGTGGGACATTCTGCTGAGCAACCTTTTCGGGAGAAAAGCCCTTCCTTATGTTCTGCAGTCTGTTTCAAACACTTGCCTGCTTGCCCAGTTAATGAGATTGGAATAACTAGGACCATGTCATCTTTCTGCTGTGTTCTTCTGAAAAGTCGCTTATGGTAATCCTCAGTATGTGTTTCAAGGATTTGCAGTGGCAGAGTTTTCAGAGCAAAAAAGAGGAAACATCTAATGAAAGCAGAACATACCAGAACCCATTCCATAAGCTAGAGCTTGTTTTCTTTCTTTCTTTCAGCTCTGACTTCTCAGGGAACATGTGAAAGACACAAATGTCCTCTTCTGTGAACTTGAGCGGGTGCAAATCAGTTAATGTGTATTTTCTCTGTTTATAAATAGCATCTTTTGAAACTTGTTGTTGGCTGTTGATTGAGAAACGCCTGTGATCCTTGATCTACCTAATATTTGTACACATGGCCAGTAGTTAAGAGACTGTGAAGTGGAGCAATGTACACCAGGGTTCAGCAATCATCAACCCTAGGCTCTGGCAATAGTTTCTTGGCTGGTCTATGATCAGAGTTTGCTCCTAGAAAACTTGTTTTCTCTGCAGCTTGGTTACAGAAGCAGTCAAGAGTTTTCAGAAGACTCTTGAGTGGCCCTTGCATCCTTATGGAGAGGTACCTGGAAAGTGGTAACTTTGTGGAGAATTGAATGATTCAGCCCTGCATTTCATCAGCTTTGAGCTACAGCTCACTTGATGCTGTGGCACCTGAGCCAGCAGTAAAGGTGTGGATTATCTGCCTGCCAGGCATCTTGTCCTGCCCTGAACAAAATCTGACAGCTTGGAAGTTCAGGGTAAACTTGAGTTGAAATGAGAATGTGCACAATGTAGGTATTGCCGTCAGTCCCTCAGCACATCTGCATGGTGCTAGGCCAGAGTAAGCTTTCTGTATGCTCCTTGAAAGTCAGCCCAGATCTGTAGGTAAGGTCTCGGGCAGAAGGTCAAAGTATTCTCATCTAATCCTCTTCAAATCTAGAACACTTCTGGAGCTGCCTCCTTACGAGACCCTGGATCAACAGTGATGGTGGAACCATTTCTTTGTGATGCCTGACATATTGTTCTTCTTTTGTTCAGTCTCTCACTGAGACAGGTGCCAACACAGCAGCCACCTCTGCTTCCCACTCCTTTCACCTTCTGTGCTTACTGCTCCAGTAAAGAACTGTTTGATTTTGACATAAATACTAAATCTAGGCAGGGTTATTAGGGGATGAATGGTGAAACTCCCTGCCACTAGGCTTGAAAACCAACAAGAGGCCTACTGGCTTCCAGGTTTCAGAAGTCTGAAACACGGGAAACAAACCAAAGCTGTGCCAGGGTAGTGTGGTGAATATAGCTTGCAGTCTTTATTTTGATAAAGCAGAATTAATACAGGCTGTGAAAATTCTTGCTTCTGGCCAGCCTCTCTTTCCCAAGAGGAAAAGAGTCCTGTGTGTCTTCTCCTGAGTCACAGACAGGAGCACCAAGAGAAGGTTGTGACGGAAAGGGTGTCTCAGCTTTGTATCATTTTCAACAGACGAAGATGTGGAATGAGAAGTTGGAGAGTAGAACAGAGCACACTTTGTATTCAAGAGGGTTACTGAGGTATAAACAGCCCCTAGATGCTCTCCTAAATCCTGCTGAGTGTACATACCTGGCTTTTAGGTGCTTTTGTTTCCTAAACTACCCTGTCTGTATGTGAAATACTCAGGATCCTCACCATGCTCTTAGATGCTTACACAGCTGAGTCTCTACTAGAGTGTCAGCAAGACAGTTCAGTGTCATGTCTTTGAATTAATGGCACTTGTCTCTTGCACAGTGTAGCTGTTCAGAGCTGCCTGAGCAGTAAAGCTGTGGGGTAACTGTTCTAACAGAGCCTGAGATGAAAAGCTGAGATTGCCTGGGGGAGCATGGTCATCTTGAGGAATTAATGCTGATTTTCTTTCTAGTTTTAGTTTTTCACTGCTTTTTCTCATGCCACAAATGACACCTGAAGAGGATTTGGCTTTTCACTGTGCTCCCTTCTGACTAATACCATTAATGAGCAAGGGAGGCTCAAGATGACTGGAGAAAGTATTCCTTCCATTGACAAATGCTATCTGATCTTACATAAGAGTTGTTCTTCTGTCTTTCAAGATGGAGGTTACACAGTATCCCCATTTTAAACCAAAACCAATCCCCTTCCCCTCAAAAAACAACGTGGCAAATTTCTCTCTACCAGCTCTACTTCTGTTCCTTCCCTGAAAGTTTCAAGTTGTCTAATTTAGGTTACAGACTATAGGAAACTCTTGGGTTTTGGTAGCAGTCCAAGTTGGTAGCCCACGAAAAGTTCCTGTGTCCAGATGCCTGTTGTCTGTGAGGATGTCAATGCAACTGAACCAGCATGTTGTAGGCTGCAGCTGTTAGGTGGAGGTTGCAGTAATGTCCCTGAAATGCTGAGTTTAAAAAAAAAAACAAAACAAAGCCAGAAATATTTGGATTTGAATAAATGGGGGTGTTGCTCTCTGCCCTAACGTAATGCAACACGTATCAAAGTCACCCCTGTCCTTTAATAGCAGGAAGGAAATAAGATCTGTATCTCTTGGGAACATGCTTCTAAAACCAACTTTCAGTTGCATTCCTCTCTCATTTTAGTCCCTTTGAATAGTAGAGATCCATGTTCTCACTTTTGAGTCACAGCAGCCTGGATATTAGATCACTTGAGGACGTTGTTTTTCTGTCCAAATCTCGTTACCATCTTAGCTTGGGTGTTGGTGCTCCTCTCCCATGTTCAGGTGCCTCAGAAGGATTCTTATCGCCCCAAAACAGTTACCTTGGACCCCAGCCCATCATGTGTAGGCATTGGCAGCGCTTGGATATTTATAGGGATTTCTACTTCCTTCTTTTCTTTGGGCCACTTTCTCACTTACTTCAAGAATTCCTTGTTCCTTCCATGCTTCAATGAATGCAACACTCCCAGGGTAGTTGTCTGGGCAGTAGCTTGTACCTTCCCAGCTGCTGGGGCCAGTGCAAGCAGGTATCACACAGCAGTGACCTGCAAGGCTCAGTGAAGCCCCCAAACAAACACCCACTGCCTTTTTCACCCCTTTCCATCTAATGTGGGGAGATTACTTAGCCTTATTGCTTTCTTGTGTCATTGTTATACGCTGTTATGATGACATCTCAAGCACCACTATAATGTGATTAGAGAGGATGAAATGCCCCCAACTATTTTCTGGTTGAAACTAACCTCTTTGTTTATCCAGAGTGGCAGAAGGGCAGGCAGCATGGATTGGATCTTTCAAACACTACAGTACTGTTTTGCTTTTGATTCCATCTTTGAAAGATGAATCAATGAAGCCTGATTGTTACAGAGGTCTCTACAATCACCTCTTCAACTTTCACAGAGTCACAGAATCTTAAGGGTTGGAAGAAAGCTCACCCGGTGCAAGCCCCCTGCCAGAGCAGCACCACCTAGAGCAGGTCACACAGGAACTCATCCAGGTGGGTTTGAATGTCTCCAGAGAAGGAGACTACACACCCCACCTGGGCAGCCCCTGCCAGGGCTCCCTCACCTCAACAGGGAACAAGTTTGTCCTTGTGTTTCTTCTGTTCCAGCTTGTACCTGTTGCCCCTTGTCCTATCATTGGCCATCACTGAGCACAGCCTGGCTCCATCCTCCTCACATCCACCCTTTACGTATTTATAAACGTGAATGAGGTCACCCCTCAGTCTCCTCCAAGCTAAACAGCCCCAGCTCCCTCAGCCTTTCATCATGAGAGATGCTCCGCTCCATCATCTTTGTGGCTCTGTACTCAACTCTCTCCAGCAGCTCCCTGTCCTTTAACTGAGAGGCTCAGAACTGGACACTATTCCAGATGTGGTCTCAGGAGGGCAGATGTAGAGGGGGAGGAGAACCTCTCTCAACCTACTGCCCACAGCCCAGGATCCCATTGTCCTGCTTGGCTACAAAGGCTCATGCTCTCTAGGTTTTTGCAGTAGAGAAGGACAGCAGCAGTGATAAGTCACTTTGACAGCTCCAAGCATTTGCTGACTGAGGACAGGGAATGCAGAGCAGCAAATTCCCCTTTGCTTTCCCTTTGCAGAAGTGCTGGCTCAGTTTCTCTGTTCCACCCAGCTGTTTTCCTCATGGAATCTGGTAACTTTGAGACTCTGCCTCCTTCTGAAATTCAGTTGAAATCTATCAGTGTGTCTCTGGGAGCTCAGCACCAGTAAGGGGGATTTCAAATGCTTTGCTTCTTTGGGAAGCCAGAGGGATAACGTGAACATTGTCTCTGAGATGCTGTAATCAAGACTCAGAAGGACTGTGCAGAATGGAGCAGGACTCTGAATCTACAGCTGGAGAAGGAACATATTTTGAGCCTTTCTTCTCGGAAGGCACTGAGAGAGTAGATTAGGAGCCATTACTTGACAGGTCCGTAGCGTCCTCCTCGTCTCATTAACAGATGGTTCTAAGAGGCGACCATGGAAATGCAAACTCATGCGTGTTTGTGCTTGCTCTGCTTTGTGCCTCTCCTGGCAGCACTTGCTGGCATAATCTGTTGGAAATTAACCTTTTGCTTGAGGTATCATTACAAAAGCTGGTATAATTCAGCCCATTCCCTGGGATAAATCTGTGCTGCCCTCCGTGCTCTTCCAGACAAGAAGGAACTGGGACAAAATGGCAGAAGAAATGCTGGGTGTAGGATCTCACTACTCGTCACAGGCAAACTTTCTTCTCCTGCTCTAAGTTTTTCTGTGCTTTCATTGCCAGGATTCTCCACACAATCCTCTACCCCAATTACCCATTGATTAGGGCTCCTCTGGTAATCTGCCAGATGCAGGTTTGTTACCAACAGATGGCAGAAAGCATTTGAGGTAATGAGAGAAAGGATAACGATTGCTGATCTGCATAATAATCAGCTTGTGAACAGGTTTCATGGGTTTTTTTCTGTGTTTCCACTGGCTCAAAGATTGCGCTGTCACACAACCAGCCACCTTCTCTCCAGTTAAAGAAATGGCAATGGAAGAACCCATTTCTTTCAGCCACGGTAAAGATTTCTGAAGCTATGTGTACTCTCCACCACTGAGGGATGAATATTTTATCCAGAGAGTCTGAGACTGTGGCCAGAGTGCAAAATATAAACATTCAGTCCTCTTGCAATCGAGATCTCTCCCCAATCAATGTGGTCAGGAATGGGATCTTCCTTTTTGGAGCCAATTTGACCACAAGGCAAGAAGATCTTTGACCACCTTGGACCAGCATCACTTTTGCACTGTCTAATAATACTTGGTCTAAAACGAAAAATGCCTTTCCACTTCCATGCATTGTGTTCTTCAACCTGCTTTGCACATTGAGGCATCTAAACTGCTCTGGAGTCCTCTGCAGAAGTCTGCTCTGCTGTACTCCAGAGCAGTGCTGATGGAATTACACCCCTCATAACTCACTGGTTTCCTATTGCAAGACCTGTAGTATGGATTCTTTCTACTGTTTGAAATCTATATGCATTTAGACCGTTTCCATTAGTTAACTGTCCCCATATGAAACAACCAACGTAACACTCACCCAAAAACTATCTTGGTGCCATTCACTGAGAATTTTTGGCAAAGGGTTTGGGCTGAAGAACTGGGACAAGTTTCCTTCACACCCCTTCGCTTGGTGAAATCGCTTTCTTAATTCATGGTTTAGATGGAGTTTTTTAAAGTTTGAAGTTGACCCCACAGAATAGGAAATGCAGATGACCTCCCTGAGAATCATTTCTCTTTTTTTTACCCTGGGTGCTGATAACACAGCAGCCTCCTGCCAGTTCTCTGGAAGGACAATGTTTCTCACAATCTCATCCGTATCGTGCACAGCCACACGCTCATCACTAGTGATTTTTGTGTCTGAACCTTACAAGGCAATCACTATCTACTCCTGGCAGCGTGTTGCAGCTGGATAATCTGGAGGAGAGGGAGGATTTTCATTTTTGAGCTTACAAAGCACAAGGCTTTACTATTAAATCTTTATGCTCTGCTACAGACATTGCTGTTGGTTACAGGATTTTCCTGTCCTTAAGCTGGTTTCTAAGGAAACGACGCCTGGGCATGTGAACTCATGCACATTTGTTACAGCCTTGGTTTTTTTGTCTCTGTTTTCCCTCTACAATTTCCAAATCTATTTGCCAAGTGCAACTTTATTTGATATGTACAGTGTAAAGATACTCACTTCCTCTAAGTTTCTTGAAAATAAGTGATGAGGAGTGGCTGTTGTTTGGGGCTCCAGAGACAACACTCACGGCGTATGCTCCAAGTTTGAGATACTAGAAAATCCATGGGTAAGAAAGATGGGGGAGGCTGTGGCCAGGGGAAAAGCTTCATCTGATGCTGGGGCTTGTTAGATATATGTGAGTCTAAATGCTAATTCATGTAAGAGCCATCTCCTCCAGCTGGACTTCTGCAACTGTGTGGGATAGTTTCTACTATCATAGGACTTTACTGTAGGGGGGGAAAAAAACCTCCAAGTTCTCCTTTTTCAGAGACTACCTATGACCATCCTAATTTAGCACCACCGCAACTTTACAAGCTGTTCTTGTAGGTGCCTGTGAAATACTTATTAACAACGTTGTTTGTTTTCTGAGAAGAGAATGGCTGAGCCATTTGCTGTAGTAGAGAGACTGGTGTTTCTAAAGAGAGATGGGAGTTTTTAGCCAATTCTTTCAAACAGGTGACCCCTGATTAAGTTGAGTCTTGCCCAGAAGCCTTGCAGGGAGGGAGAAAAGCTTGAGGCAGAGATTTCACGTGCATCTGAGCTGGCATTCATTTCTTCTGGCTTGTGGATGACCCCAATGAGCAAAGAAACCTGACAAAGAACACGTAGAGATGGAAGAGGTGGCGAAAGGGAGATGGACTTTCATCTCTGGGTGGTGGTGAACTATTTAGTTTACTGTACCTTGAGCTGCTGAAAGATTGCATGTGTAAAGATAATGTGTATTCCTACAGCAGGATCTCTCTTGATGGAAACAATAATCATGACAAATGGGAGTCAACTGTGAGACTGTGTGTATCCTGACAGCAACACGCTGGGTGGAAAACACAGACTTCTTGGAACTGATCACAGTGTAGCTAAAAACAAGTGTGTTGTAGGGGGGTTGGTTCTGGTTTTTATGTTTCACCTAAAGAGCACTGTCTGTTAATACTTCCTTTTTTTTTTGCTGTTACCCAGAGACCTGCCTGGTGTTAACTGATTCCAGGGTAAGCAGCAGACTTGAAGGTGCAGCATTGCTGCAGGGTTAACGATTCCCTGCCATGGGAAACTGGGGCACGCTGTGGCAGGACTGCTGCTTTGAGCACCTGGGCCCCTGGGGAGGTGCAAACAGCCCTGGCTGCTGGTCAAGGCAGAGCTCTTTGTTGGGCAGCAGAGACTGGGGAAAGGTGTCCCTGGTACTTCTCTAGCAAGGCTAAGGTAGGTGGGGGGAAGAGAAAGAAGGCTTTCCAGGAGAAGAGCTGGACTATATCCATCTGCCCCCAGCTCTTTGACCTTTCCAAAACCCAGTTCGGTTTGTTAGTTGATAGAACAGTTACTTGGCTGCCAGCAGAGGATAACCCTGCTGAGCTTGTGTCCTCCTGAGGGAGGTTGGGCAGGACTTTTGCTGCTGCTGAACTCCCAGGGATCATGTGTGGATTCAGGCTGTCACACTACTCACAATGCTTCACAAGTTGTACAGGAGCCTCTACATCAACCTTTTAAGTCAGGATGGAGAGTGAGGAGACAAAACATTTAGGAGACAAATAGAAGTGCTTCTAGAATACAAAAAAGAAAGTGGAGTTTACAACCTTCTCCAGAAGTTTCCTTGAAAGTGTTCTGAAGGCTGCTATGCAGTATAATATCACTCCAAGCCCATACAAGACCAACAATGCTACTCTTTAGCAGGTGAGACATGCTCAAATGAATGAAACTGTGTTGCTTCAGGCTGTGTGTTCAATGAAGCAGTATCTAGAACGTTTCCTGCTGGCAAAAGTGAGCCTTAGCTTAGAAGCCACTGAGCTGCTAATAGCTTATCACAGTTATTTTCCCCTCTGCTGTTATCTTGGCTTTGGTCCACCTGGGAACACTGTGCACCTCCTGTGAAAGATGTCCTGTGCAGTCTTTCTTTTAGGCAGCAAAGAGGTGTGCAGGGATTTATGTTCAGAAGGAGTTGATTTGGTTTTGATGACAGTATATCTAAATGCTTTCTCTGGCCTTAGTCTCTTGCAAATGAACATGGCCAAAAGGAGGAAGAGGGGTGAGAGAATATGTAACTCTCATTTCTACACGTCTCTGTCCAATGCTGCTGAACTTTTGTGCCTGCTGTTGCCAAAATTGGTGCTCAGCACCCTTCAGAAATTAAATTGCAGGGGCTTTTATTCTTCATCCAGTGCACCCACTTCCACTTGCCTCCTTCTCCCTTTCTATAGAAACCCTCAGCATAACCACTTTTAAGGCTTCAGAGAGTTAACAGCAAAAACCATTGCCAGTGACTTCACAGAAAATAGTGGCTGGCACATGGCATTTCTGATTCCTTGTAGTGCTTAACTAGTCTGAGAATGCTGAGCTATTATTCATTAGCACACATAACAACAGTGCTGTGTGGTACTTCAAAGAGGGAATTTAAACTCCCAACAGTCCTACTGAGATATTTTATTGCCTTCGGCTTGAGGCCCTTTCTTCCCTGTGAAGATGTCTGGCTTCAGAGGTGCAAGTTGCTTTATTTACAGATGGCACACTTTTAATTTATCTTTAAAGGGCCTCTTTCATAGCAGCCCCAGCTCTAGAGAGAATCTGAGTGTGTTTTGTGTGTGGTATGGTGGGTAATTCTGAGAGAGGGCTGGATACTGGCAAAAGCTAATCTCTTTAATCAGAGCTAGAAAGAATTGCAACCACAAATGGGGTAGGATTTTGGGTTCCCCACGAAATGTTCCACTCCTGGATGGGAGGCAGGACACTTCATAAGCCTCTCAGTGCTCAGAAGCTCTAGATAGGTGCTAAGAGCTGCAGAACAGAGATGATACACCAAGTGCATAGGCAGCAGATTAAGCTGAGTTGGCTGAATTGACCTGGATCCCCAAAGGTATTGCCTTGCAGTGATGTTAGCTGGGGAGAATATGAGGAGAGGAGAAAAATCAGTGCTCAAACTCTTTGAGAATAGCTTTTAGCTTTTCTTGAGCCAGTGTGAACAGCTATGTTAAGTAGGAAACAGGATCTGGTGGTGAGGAACAGCTTATCTCATTATAGTTTACAGGAGATACCAAAACCCACACCTTGAGGTTAATTTTGATGCATGGTGGTGGTACAGGAGCTGTTATGTCTCTTTACCAGCTGATCCTGCAATGGGGATGCTGCTCCCTGCTCAAGGGAGACATGGAGGATTGGTGCAGGAAGGGGAGGGGGAATGCTTCATACCTATTCCAGTTGAATCTGCCAGCACACATGGGGAATGCCACAGTTCTAGTTTTTGTTCAGCAGAGCTGTTTCCTGCTCTCTGTCACTGGGCTGGCCAAAGGAAAGGTTGAGAATCTCTTTTTAACTGAATACTGATGACTTTTCCCCTCCCTCTCTTTTTTTTTTTTTCAGTGTGATACAGAGTGAAGGACTCTTTGTGAACACCCTTTTCATCAAAACTGATGCAAACCAGAACTAGAGCAGTTCATGGTAAGTTGCTGTTTGCTTAATGCTTTTATTCTTTGAAGGTGTAAAAAACTTAGTACCTCTTTCTGGTTCTGCCCCTTGCCTATTCTGTGGCCTCTGAGTCACAAAGAGTTATGATACGACGCAATGGGAAGAATGATACCTGTGGCAGGTGGCTGTGTGGCTATTTCAGGCTCTCAGAGGAAATGAGAATATAAGACAGGCCTATTTCTGAGTCAGCAAAAGCTCTTACACCATGGATATGAAGGAGATGAGGAGAGAGCAACCTTCCCAAAGAAAGTGTATTGGAGGTTTTCTGTCCTCTGCCTGGATTGCTGCCAGAGCTGTGACAGATTAAAATTACACTAATCCAGATCATCCAGAAATGTGAAACCCCCAATCATGCATGGGGAGGACGGAACATTAGACTGTTGCCATTCTAAAGCAGCAAACACTCTTTCCTAATGTCCCACTGGGACTATCATACTGCAATCCAACGACATCACTGTGAGCAACTACTAAGTCCCTGGTGATTTTTTTGCTATTCTTGCTTCTTTCCTTAGGAACTGAGGAATTGTTTAAGGCTGCAACCTGGGGGCCACTCACCTACTCGGTGTTGAATAGATTAATGCTCCCCCTCCCTTAGATCTATGGCACCTTGATCAAGACATGCTGAAGTCTTTGCAAACAGGGATGTATTAAAGCAACACCTGCAGTGATTATCTACCTGCCCTAAGCTACAGGTTTGAGAGGTCAGGGTGGAGATAACGTTGCTTGAGCATAATCAAACAACTACTATGGCCTGCACAGGGCCTCCAAGCAAGGCACAAGGAAGGTATTTCCACCATCAGCTTTGTTTCATTGTGTAAAGTGTCTTGTGATTGAAATGATGTTGCTCTGTACTGGAATGCCACACCAGCCAAGATTCCTTTCCCTGCCCAAAATACAAGCTTGTGTTCAGTTTTTCCTGCCTCTCTTTTCACTTGAGCTTATGCTTATCCTCTCCTTGGGGAGTCTTTCTGTATGACAGCAGGGCATCTTCTTGCATGTTCTGACACATCTCATGAATGCCTTTTTTTGAGTCCTGTGTTTTTTTAAACCTGTCCAGTAGAATGGTTCTCTCTGGCACACAGAACCCTCTGAGCTTCAATCTGAACTGATGCTACAGGTGAAATGCAGTTGTAGTGAGTCAAAATAGAGGCAGGGGGGTTTCTGCTCTGAGGACTGAGTGTGCTGGGACCAAACAACTTTGTGCATGTACTAGAAATAGCACTGAGTGCTTCACTTGCAGGTGGGTGAGTCTCTTTGGCAGTCTCCTCCAGCTTTCCCTTGTTATAAAAAGGAGCAAATGCACTTCTACAAAATAAATCTGAGCACAAGTGGTTGACTTTCAATTGGCTGTTGGTTACAAACAAGAGCAACGTTGCTATGGGCGTAGCTTATAGATTTTTGTCCTGGGAAAAAGCCTTCTTAGAGATGTAGACTCTGCATCTCTGTTGTGAGCTATCATAAAATAGGAATAAGTGTAAGAGCAAAGACTGTAGGGAAGCAATGAAAGAACCTGGTGCTCCTGCATATGAGTTTGGACGTTGCAGTCAGGTATGAAAGGCAAATTCCTGAGACAGAAGGCCTCAAGGCCTCCAGGCAATCTTGCCACTCAGAGAGGAGAGACCTCAAATACCATGAGCCTGAGAAATCCTCACACTTAAAAGATTATATTCTTTTGTTTCTGTTTTGGGCCTCCAGCATTTGTTACACTTTCTTTTATAGAGGAAGACATAAGCTAACTTTGCAAGTACAAGTGTTTCATCCTGATCTGCTTTCAGAGTCTGGGCTTTAAAAAAGAAAGCAAGAAAGAAAAGGTGAAAAGAAAGTTGTAAGGGATGGGGAGAGTGGCTGGTGCATCTGCTTTATCAAGCTCTTCTGTACGACTATCTTGTGAAGAGACACAACTCAGATCTGAAAGCAAAGCCCTACTGCACAGCCACAACTCTAAATTGATGCTCTCGAGTTCCCTCAGGCTTGCCTAAGGGGTTCCCTGTCCTCCTGACTTCATGTCTGCTTCTGGATAACTGATTTCTTCTTGCAAAAGGCAGAGGATAAGTTAATGCCATTCTGTGACTACAGTAGTGCCATTTTTTTCCCCCCTAATGAGGCCCTGCCAAATGCTGTATCTGAGAAGAATCTTTATTGTGTGTACATTCTCCTCTGTGGCTTACAAGCTGATTGATCCCCTGTGGGTCAAGGAGACAGTGCCAGGAAAGGGAAGGACTTGCTTCTGCCTTTTCAAGACTGATCCCGAAACACAAGTGATCTCATGCTGGAAAGGATTTCTGTAGGATTTTGAGAGTTATGAATATAATCCAGTACAGCTGATGTGCCAGCATGGCCCTTCCCCTCCCCCTGGCACTGCATCAGATGGATTTTGAAGACCTGTATAGGAACCTCCACACCTGGTTGTGCAAAATGTTTCTGCTTGCAGTGGAACTCGGCAATTAGTGTTGTTGCTTCTTGTGCTGCAGAAGGTCCTGTTAAATCTTTAGCCAGGTGCAGGGCTCTCAGTTTGGCATCTGAACTGCAGCAAAGGAGAAGAAGGTGCTTAGAAAAAGGAGCATCACCTTTGTCTTGTTGGGGTTGCTGCAGCAGCTCATTCTTCATCTGGTGTCAGGACAGTGTGAGAATCGAGCGTTGTTTCTGTCTGCTGTAGACTTTGTCCTGAATGAGACAATCAATGAGGGTGGGGGAAGAGGAGGGAGGGGAAAATAATCTGGTGGAAACAGAAATAATCCCTGTAATTCTGTGGGAATTTCTTCTTCCTTTCCTACAAGAGAGGAAAGGAGGGCAACATCCAGTGTCTTCCTTGAACTTATCCACGTTTTTTAAATTAAAAGAGCTATTTGGAACATCTAACTGCTTTTTCAACCCCCACTAGAACAGTTCAAGCTGCTCATAAAGCTTACAGGCTCCTTTACCTCTCCAGCACTGTTTTTCCAACGATGGAGAAATCTATAGTTCTGGCCCTGTGGCATTTTTGATAGAGGGTAGGGATGTTAATGCCAGAACCTTGGCTGTTTTCCAACCAGAGTAATTACATGCTGCCGACCTGAAATTCTTCCTGCTTCTACACAAGGTCACTTTAGGCACTGAGGGAGACAGGGCTACAACGTGATGCCCTGCTTTGCCCTCCCATCTGTCCCCTTGCTCTATCCTCCAGCCACCTTCTCCTCAAAGGAACAGAGAGGGCTCCTTGCTTGTTGCTCTAAGGTACCCAGTGCCCCATAAAAACTGAGGTAAGGAAACGGGTCTGAGCAAATCCCCTGGCACTGCTGTCATTACGTTTTGAAGTGCAATATCCCGTTTCCTTTGCAAAGTCGGGGAGTCGGTGTTTTAAACAGACAGTGACTCTTTTCTTCTTCTCCCTTTGACCCTTTGTGGAGCCAGTGTGGCACAGCTAATTCACTGAGGAAATTACATTTCTTGCTCTGCCTAGCAAATGTGCCCTTCTCAGCAATGCCATTTCGTGCAGCGCAGGGCAGATGCGAGTCAGCCGGCCCATTTTCCTAATTTCATTTGGAAGGATCAAGAGACACCATGCTGGCCTCACAGGCTGGGGGCTCAGCCTGGAAAGAAAAGGCACAGCAGGGCTCCCACATTGACGGAATCTATGGCATTGCCCCAAATGTTGTTGTCCAAAGAAATAAACCACCCCTAAACCCAACCCCTCAAGGACAAAGTGTATCCTTCCCAAAACAAAACAAACTGCCCAGCTAAACCACAGCAGCCTTTGCAGCAGCCCTGACTGCAAGGAAGGGATCTGATGGTGGTGCACTAACTCAGCCCTTCTTTCAACATGCTTATGCTGCCTTTGCCTTCCTGTTCTGCAAGGCACAGCTCCCAAAACCCTTGACCAGGGAGCTCTGATATTCAAAGCAAATTACTTTGCGTGCCTTGTCTGCACAGTCTCCTCTGTGACCATGCACAGACCTAAATCTCCAGCCACTAATCCCACAGGTCTTTGTGTATTAATTCTTTACAGTGCCTCTGTGTTTGCTTCCCTCTTATGCTTTAGCCTCTCTTTCATGTCCCAGCTTCCAGGTTTTAAAAATGATACAACCTAGGAAGGATTTGGGGGCAGATGAAATGTGTGTGAGAGACGCTGGCCAGCTTTGGGAACTGGTTTTGTTGTAGGAATGCTCTTAGTCAGAATGGCAGAGTTATCCTCATCTACACTGATGTTTTCTTTTTACCCTCCTTTGCTTTTCATTTTTTGCCTGATTGTTTTTTCTAAGGGAGTAGGTGCTAGAAAGTGGGATGGTAATGCCACCTGGCAGAATTAGCCAGAGGTGGTTTGGACAAGCATCAGGATGGTCTTTCAAGCTTTATGAATTCAGCAGTGCTGTCAAAACAAACATGATAGGACTTGGACTCAAATTTGTCCATCTTCTTTGAAAGCAGTACAAAATGAACAGTCCTTCAGAACCAACATCTCTACCAGCTCCACCCCAGACTGAATTTAACACTTGTATGGGTTTAAAAAACTGCATGGAAAGAGCCAGGAAAAGAAAGTGTCATTGCATTGCTGCTTTAATCAGGCCCAATTCAGCCCTTCTTTGCAGAGGATGAGGCTGGATTTGAGGCCATCTCTTGAAACATGTAAGGTAAAAGCATTGGAACAAAGTCAGGTCTGCAACTAACTCTAAAGTGGCATGAATAACATAGATACAGGTCCAAAAGACTGATCTAATAGGGAAAGCAGATGAGCACCTAATATTAAAGCTGTTTGGTTAAATGTATTAGCCCAGTTTTTAACTTTGCAGTCAGCTGCCTCAAAATACTCCTGCCTTGGCTTCGAGCCAAAGCATCACTATGCTACATGGAATTACAATAACCTCTAAACAGAGAAATGGAGAAAACAAAGGAAAATTAGAACTCATCACATTTGCCACCCCTGTTTGTGATCTCTTGCTATCGTGTTCCTGTCAGCTGTATGCAGTACAGTCCACCCTGGGCCAAGGCAGCCCCGGGTACTGTGTGTGTGGCTGTGGGGCCTTAAGAGGTGCCCAGCAGTGCCTCTGGGCTCTGCCATGGTCACAGGTTGGACCCGGATGGCCTTCAGTCCCTCCAGCAGCCTCATCACAGCAGTGTTTGGGCCTGATGGCACCAGCCTTCAGCAGAGAATACGCTTGATTAAAAAGCCCCAGTTTAGGAAGCGGCAGGGAGGCTGCAAGACTGACTAGGTAAAGAGAGAGGGCATGTTTGCTGGCAGGCAAGGAAGCAAAGCAAGGAGAAGGGTGAAGTCTGCAGATGGGAGAATTAGTGCCTGCTGTTTGTGGGGCAAGGGCAGAAGGAGCTGCCTGCCAGAAATCTGGTGCTGGCAGAGGGATGCGTACGCACACGCACGCACACGGAAGGAAGGGTGTGTGTGTAGCGGTGGGTGCATATGGCCGAGTCCATGTGCTCAGACATGTGGCATGTTTATGCAGCTCCTGTGTATGTATAAACACAGCGGGAAGAGGTCTGCTTTCTCACCAGTGATTCATGCTGTGGGGCGAGCTGACACATCGCTTCCACGCAGCTCGGCTTGTGGAGGAAGAGTTGAGTTCTTCCTGCCTCCTCAGCCCTCCGAGGAGCGAAGAGCGGCTCCCTCAGCGGCAGGTCTGGCCGGGCGGTGGGATGTGTTGGCACGGAGGAGAGGAGCCGGTGGGGCCGTGGAACCCGCTCTGCTCACACAGGCGAGGGCGCCGCGGCCGCTGCTGCCGTGGCCATGCTGAATCTTAAGAGCAGCCTCGAGGCTGGGCCTGAGGCCAAACGTGCCGACTGTCCGCCGGTGGGACTGGGATGAGGGTGCAGCAGGGACAGTATCCAGGGAAAGTGCCTTGAATGAGCTCTGTGTGTTTTCTGGCCGCTCAGGCAGGTCCTTGCGTGCCGTCCCTGCCCCATCTGCTCGTGTGGCCACGGCACGTGACTGACAGGCACACAGAGTACCCCAGGCTCAGTCTCAGTTGTCACATGCCACAGGGGCAGCTGGGATTATAGCTTCACTGCAGCTTGAGGCCAGTCCAGCTTCCCCTCCCTGGTTTGGTCTGCTCAGGTGCATGTTTCTGCAACCAAGTCAGGTCAGGAAATCACACAGAATCACAAACAAAGGTGAGGGTTGCAAGGGAGCTCCAGAGCTCATCCAGAACAAGCACCTACTAAAGCAGGTTCCCCTCCATCAGGTCACACAGGAACGTGTCCAGCTGGGTTTGGGAACCTGCAGAGAAGGAGCCTCCACACCCTCCCTGGGCAGCCTGGGCCAGGGCTCCCTCACCTCAGAGTGAAAATGCCTTTACTCCTTTTATAGGTCATTGACACCCTCCTCTCCTGAGTTCTTCCTTGGGGTCCTCAGCTCAAGAGAGACACAGAATTTCTGGAAAGAGTCCAGAAATGGGCCATCAAGATGCTGAGGAGACTGGAGCATCTTTCGTATGAGGCAAGGCTGCAGGAACTGGGGATGTTTAGTCTGGAGGAGACTGAGGGAGGAATCTCATTAACACTGACCAGTATTTAGAAGGTGGATGCCAGGAAGATGTGGAGGCAATTTTTTTCTGTTGTCTCCAGTGACAGAACTGGGTGTGATGGACATGAGCTGGAACACAAAAGGTTCCAGTTAAGCACAAGGAGAAGATTCTTTGGTGCTGAGGTGAGGGAGCCCTGGCCCAGGCTGCCCAGGGAGGGTGTGGAGGCTCCTTCTCTGCAGGTTCCCAAACCCACCTGGACACGTTCCTGTGTGACCTGCTGGAGGGGAACCTGCTTTAGCAGGAGCTTGGGCTGGGTGAGCTCTGGAGCTCCTTTCCAAGCCCCACTATTCTATGACTCTATGAACTACCCACCGCTGTTGGACCTTTGAAGTTCCCAGGTGGAGGAACTGGGTGGGACACAGCTCTGTTTGCTGCGTCATTGTACAGAGCTGTATCTAGACACACATGTGATGTAGTACTTGACAGGCAGTATGTGCTGTGCACACAGAAAATCAGTCTTCAGACATTGTATCAAGCTTTTCAGTGACCCAGCAGAAGAGTTTCTTGCATTGAACTAAGCATAGAAGCATAAATAGAAGATAATTTACCCATAAGATGCATGAACTGGAAAATTTGCTTGTCAGCCAACTCTTCCCTGGCATAAGCTCCATGTACTGCATCAACAAATTGCGAAATAAGGGGTTTATTTTCTCTACAATACAGTTTACTTTGAAGAAACAGGCAACATACATCTGGCCACAATTAAATTATTTGGGGAGAAGCAAAACAGAGACTTGGATTCTTTTCTTTGAGTTGTTTAGGACTCAGACATGATCAGTTGTTTAGGTTCCCTACCTCGTTATTTGTTTTAAATCCTTGGAGCTCTAAATGCCAGAAAGCAGCCAAACCCTGCGTGGCTTTCTGACAGTGTTCACATGAAAATGGCCCAGCAGAGCATTACACTGGGCAGGGATCTATCCAGAAGCAGTTTGCTATTCTGCCATCGTGTCACTTCAACGTGAGCACTTGAAGTACTTGAGTGAACAGGAGCTGAGTTCAGTTTCAAGTTTTCCTTGTCCTACAGCTGTCTCCAGGCTTTTTTTTTTGTGGATGGGTTTGCCATGGGAACGAAGAGAAGAGGAAGCCAAACACAGAGCACAGGCAATGAAGGCAAGTTAAAAACCACAGACTTGAGCAACACAGAGCTTAAAAGAACTGCAGCAGCAGTTAAACACCTGTAAGGCAGAGAGCAATAAGCAGGGGTGGCATAAGAGTATTTGAAATATCCCTTTCCCTCCCTGGGCTGCTCCCTCATCTTTCTCTCATGTCTATAACTGAAGCTTTGTCGCTTGCCCAGGGAATTCCTGTGTGCTGCAGACAGTTATCTTCAACCTGCACTCGGGGCAGCTCACAACCTTCCTCTTACTGCTACACGGATCTCTAAGAGCTGAGTGCTCATTTAAAAGCATCACCACCACCACTGCAGTTTCAAGCTGCTTTCTGGACTGTGAGCAAAACATGAGTCTGAAAACCACGCTTGCTTGTCAACGTGGGGAATGCAGCAGCTGTTTTCTGGATCTGAACACCCCTTCTAGGTGAAAAGGGCAGCCATGAGCTGTCTTAGCACGTGTGTTGGGTGGCTGTTGTCTCAAGAGATCCCATTCCTAAAGAGTGACCCAATGTTTAATCTCATTTAAAAGCAGGCATCTAGTGAATTTGTACTTGATAAATATCAGATTTTGGCCTTTGCCCATCATGGAGCTGAGCAGGACCAGCTCAGACACTGGCCACAGGTTGGAGCAGGCTGAGCCTGTCCCAGGGTGCTGTGCCCCAGCTACAGCTCTACCCACCTTTTTACTTTCACCAGGGAAATCTGCCTCATCTTGTCCCTCGTGACTTAGCTGTGTCCTGAGCCTTGTTTTCTACTCACTCGGTCTATAAGGTGCTTGCACGGGACACCTCAGCATCGCTGTGTGCACATCAGGTGAGTGTGGGGCTGCTGCTGGGTTGGAGATGGTCAAGACCACTTTGACTAAAGTAATTCGGACTCCTGAGGCAAGGTTGCACAGAACCATTTTGTTCAAACGCAGAAAAACAAAATGAGGAGAAAAAAACCCAATGTATGTGATGCTACTAAGGCCAGAAGGATGTAGCTCAATCCAAGGTGAAAGCTGGAGGAAGGAAATACAGTACTGGTGGGATATGAGATGTGATTTTAAATCCTTGCAAACAAAGATACCTTTTGTGACCATGGCTCTTCCTTCTGCTCCATCAGCATTTTGGCAGTAACAGCTTGGGAGTCTGAAATCAGTTTCCAAACCCTTGACCTCTTAGTGTGAAAAAGCAGCAGCAGGAGGAGGTGGATTTGCTGGGGGATAAAGCTCTTATCCACAAACTGTTTATCGTTTAATATCAATCTAAGGACAAAGATAGCCATAAATCCATGGGAAGCACCTGGATTCTGTGTCCATTCTAATACCAAATGGGACGTGTGCCAGGCAAGTAGATCATGGAGGGAGCTGGGCTCTTACTGCATGAGGAAAAGTTTGACAGAAAATTGGGTAAATTAGACAAAAATTAGATTATTCAGGCAGCTACTTGTATATTTGTGTGTATGTGGATCAATACAACTCCTTAAAGCTAAAACAGTCCTGTCATTGTTTGGAATTAGGGGCTTTTTGTTCCCCAAATGGGGATCAAAATAGGGAAAGAAAACAAGAAGTGAAATTCAATGGTTTTATATATGTTATTTCCCCTTTTTTTCTGATCTCCCCCCCTCTGAATGAGATGCCCTGTTTGCAAATACAGGTAGTGTAGACCTCCTGAGCTTGAAAGGGTACAGACAGGAGCGAGAACTGGCAAGTTCAACAGCATCAAGAGATGACTCTTCTACCAAGTGCTGAATAATTACTCGCTCAAGAGTGTTTACCCTGGTCTGTGTGGCATCCTAAAATGTGTCCCAAGGAACACATCTGGCTCTCTTTTCCTTTGATCTGCCCACAGAAACTGTTCTGGGGGATACATACCCAGGTCTGATCATCTCAAAAATCCCCATCCTCCGTTTCTTGGAGATCAACAGCTAATGGCACAGTATTTCAGCTTTCCAGAGGCTGCTGTTTCCCCTGGGACACCACTGTGTGTCTGCTTCTGATAGTTTTTTCTAGCAATATCAACTCCACAGCTCTGAGTCCTGTAACAAGAAAGCCTGGAGAACTGCTCAGTCTTGTGGCTGTGTGCCCATGCTCAGTGGGAAGTGCCAGGGCCATTGCACTCCTGGTTAGGAGCTGGTGGTGCTTATGGCACTGTGGCACTATGGCTGCTCTGAGGCTCTGCTTTCCTTAAGGGACTCAGAGACTCAGAAGAACAGGACCAAATGATTTTAAATGTCAGTAGTTGACAGATGATAATAGAAAGGGCCCAAGGAACCACCTCCTGCAATGCACAAAAGTGACAGACTCTGGCCTGTTCCCTGTCCAAAGCTCTATAAGAGTGATTGGCTCTGGGTTTGGTGGCAAGACACCTGTGCCTTGGATGCTCCTTGAAGCCTGGTTTGGCCTTCCCCAGTCATCTTTTTACCATTTTTCCCCTGTAGAGTACTTCAATGCATTACAGGGGAAAGCAAGTTGGGTATCTGTAGTCTTCTATGCCAGGACAGGATTGTTACTGCCTCTGATGACTTTGGTGCTGGGCAGAATGATGCCAGCAGGGATGTCTGTTCTGACCTGGTATCTCTTGGACTTGTGTTCCAGGCTGTTTTTCTGCCTCTATGGAATGGGTAGAGACAAAGAGCTCCTGACAGTGACTTGTCCCTGAAAAGCTGCCCTAAATTGTGGAGAAGGACAAGTTGACCACTTGAGGAGGGGTCACGGCTTCCTTCTGCTGCTGCCTGTCGCTTCGAGTGACAACAGCCCTCTGGCTCTTTCCGTGACACTGCAGCAGCACACTCATCTGGCAACTTGTCTGTGGCTTGTGCTGCACTCTTCTCCGGGCATTTCATTCTTTGTTTAGGAAGAAATTTCTCCCTGAGAGGATTGTCAGCCCCTGTGCCAGGCTGCCCAGGGAGCAGGGAGATGAGAGAGTCTCCAGCCCTGGAGCTACTGCAAAGCTGTGGAGCTGAGGTGCTGAGGGGTATGGGTTAGTGATGGGCTTGGCAGGGTGAGGGTAGGGGTGGACTCAATCATCTTAAAGGTCTTTACCAACCAAAATGATCCTATGACTCATCAGCCTGCTACCAAATAGCAGAGAGAGCAGCCAAGGGCTAGGTATATCCAGGTTTCCACAGGCCTGCAAGGTCTTTGTCTCACTTTGGCTCCCCCAAGCAGCAGCAGGGGTTCTTCCATCTTTGACTGTCCCAATTGTTACTCCCTCTTGTTCCAGACTCACCCCTTCTCTCCAGGGCTTCACATGACCCTGAACATCTGGAGCATCTAGCACAGTCAGAAAGAGAAGATGGTGCTGGGCTCTCCAGGATGAGCTTGTTCCTGACTTGATTCTGCTTAGGAAAGATGAGTCTGAGCTGCCGAAGGGCTCGTCGGCTGCGATGCAAGCAGCGTCTCCCCCTCCCCACCCCCAGACAGCCCCAGATGCCAGGGGCGGCGAGCGAGGGCACCACGAGGGGACCTGCCAGCTCTGCCACTGCAGCTGCTCCCTCTGTTGCTGGCAGCTGGGCTTGAATATTCATGGCAACAAAAGATTAGCACTGTGTGTGCTTGGCACTGGAGGCAGATAAACTTTCTTGAGGTGCCGGTGGCTCTGTTCTCATCCCATTCAAAGGGCTCGCTCCCTCTCCCCCTCTCCACTTGTCTGCTCCATCGACCAGCTGATTCTCTCGCTGTATAAATGGCCTCTGTTGGGAGAGGGAGGCCAGCAGCTTGATTAAGCATTCAGCAAAGTGGTTCTGAGTCCAGACAAACTAGCATGGATCTTGCCAACACTTGCACTCAGTTGGCACCGAGGAAAGACGGGAAAAAAAAGCTCATTTATAAATGGGCAAGATTTTGTGAGGCACTGGAGTGGACTTATGAGCTGCTGCCCCCTGCCCCGCTGACTTAGACATTTAAGACCATCATTCCCTCAGGCTTCCACTGAGATTTAGGGGTTTGAACCTCCAAAGAACATTCAAGAAGGAGACTTAGACCTTTGAGTTTTGCTTAGAAACTTTCCAGTTTCACCTCACACCATCACTGATGGGTTTAAAGTACTGTCTGCCACTTCTCCCTTCTGGCTCTGAACTGGCCTGGAAATGAGAGAAGAAAAACCAATCAAATTAAGGGTTGTTATCAAATCGTTGCTGCTGGTCAGAGGTGGAAGAGGAGAACTCTGGCTCTCTCTTACTTTTGCCATTAGGTTATTGTTAGTGAAAGGAGTTGTGGTGACTTTGTAACGCTGGTGAAGTTGACAGCACAGGATGTCTGGCAGCTCTGAAAACTGCCTCAGCTGAAGGGATGACCAACCTGGGCAGGCAGAGGATGTGAGCTGGGAGTGTAATGTGAAGTGCTCCTGTGAATCTGGGAGGTGCCCTTACTTAACCTACAGTTCAAACCTGCTCTTTGTCCTTTTCTTGGCATAAATTTTCAGTCCTTTGTGTACTGGCAGAGCTGGGTCACATTTAGCCCAGAGCAGGTGGGTTGCTCACGCTTGGGAGGGAAACCTGAGGTGGGTTCATGGCTTCCTTCTGCTGCTGCCTGTCACTTCAAGTGACAAAAGCCCTCCAACTCTTCCCATGACACTGCAGCAGCACAGTCACCTGACAACTTGTCTGTGGCTTGTGCTGCACTCTTCTCATGGCATTTCATTCTTCTTTTAGGAAGAACTTTTTCCCTGAGAGAGGTGTCAGCTCCTGTGCCAGGCTGCCCCGGGAGCTGGGAGAGTGCCCATCCCTGGAGGGATCCCAAAGCCATGGAGCTGAGGTGCTGAGGGCCAGGGGTTAGTGATGGGCTTGGCAGGGTGAGGAGAGGGCTTAGACTCCATGATCTTAGGGGTCTTTTCCCACCAAAATGATTCTATGATTCCTTTTGCCACCAAGGCAAGACTGCTGGCAGCTGGGGGCAGGTGAGAGTTGTGACCAGCTAAACCACTTCGTTACTCCAGTAGCTCTGCTCAGGCTGTGCTGCTGCAGCTTGTCCTTGGGAGGAGTGTTGCTCTCGCTACGTGCTGTGCTGAGAGTTGAGGTGCCTAGTTCAGGCTCCTCAGCTTCACTCAGTGCATTAGAAGCTGGAGTTTATCACCCCCAGATGAGTGCTTTGTCAGAGTTAGTCCTTGGTAGGCTTAGATGTGCTTGGAGTTCACTTGAGGAGATGTAATACAACATTGTGGTGGTTCACTCCCAGGCTTTTATCACATTTTCAATATTTATTCTTTTTCCTCTGGAGCCCCAGTCAGGATCTCAGGAGTTTTCCTTGTGCAGATTGTCCTTTCCTTCTCTTTTCAGTCATTTCCAGAGAGCTCTCCATTCTCCATTTGCAGACAGGGAGCATTTACCACCCTGGGCATTAGCTGGTGCCTTCCCCAGCTCATGTTGCCACACAGTGCAGCATTTGTCACTCTCATACGCTGGGTCATAGAAATGCTGCTCACCTTCTCATTCATGCTGTGTGTCACGAGCAGCTCTGGCTCCTTCACTCCCCTCACAGAGGGAAAGGAAAGCCATCACTCAGCACAACAGTTTTTATCGGCGCCAGCCACATGGAGACACAAGCTGGAATTCACACTTTCTCACGCAAACACAGAGCAGGCTGCCACTTCTTCAGGTCTTTCACCTTCTCTTGAGCTGTCTGTCTCTTAGGGGTCACTGTATTGACGTGCTTAGACAACGCTGCCTCTGCTGTGAGCGTGCCCAAGCTGTTCACTGCGGCAACTCAGGTGATAAACTGAGTCATATCTGCTTGTGCACTGCAGCTTATTCACTGCCAGTGTCACTGGAAGAACAGAAATAAGACAGCAACTCCTCAATGGCAACACTGGGATGCTGCAGCTTTTCTCCTCTGCTGCCTCTGGGGCAGCCCTATTTCATTCCTAGACATAACCACAACAGCAAGTGTGTGATTCACGTGGGCAGCAAAGCCAAGTCAGCCTGACTCATCTTGCATGAAGAACTGACCCAGGACATTCGGCCTTCACCTGCGGTTCTTACTTTAAATAAAAGAACCTCAAACCAAATAGCAGAAAGAAATCCTTTCCTGGTATAGACGGAGTGTCTGGGAAGGTCCTTAATTATTCATCAGGATGAGAAGTGTCTGTGGACCCAGGTGCAACTCTTCATCTTAAAGCGTGAAGGAAATCCGATGGTCTAAGAGAGCTGGGCACAGGGCAGGGCTGAGATTCGGGACTCCCCTCTCTGAACTCTACCCTGGGAGGCTCCTTCCCAAGAGCAAGCCCAGCTGCTGGGTCATTTTATTGCCACTTACAATCCAGATGCTCCAAGATATCGATGCTTAATAGCTATTGCAATCAGTGAGACATCTCGGAGGCCCCAAAACTAGGTGTCCTTCGAGGTACTATCTCCTTCTCACTTCAGTTTAGCACCTGGAGTTTGGCCCAGGGAGCTCATGCTGTGAGACTCAGGAGTGCAGCACTAAGGAGACATTGAAAATTAAGCAGAATCTGGGAAATGAGGCCTTTTTTTAACATTAACTTTGAATGTTGATGGACTTTAGTGAAGTTGAGAAATACAAAGGAGGCTCTTGCAGTTGAGAAGAGCAACAAGAAAACGAGGCTCTTATTTCCCAAATGCAAGTGTGATTTGGAGAGTCAGAGATTAGAGCTGTGCTGGAAAATCTAGACAAAAGGATGCAAAGAAGAGTGGAGAGACACATCTGCCAGATCCCTGGGCATCTCTCTGTGGGAGGGTTTAAAGAACTTTTTAAAGGACTTTTAAATAAGGCAGCTTGGCAGTGTTCGTTCGTGTAGAAATCACAGAGGCAAAGATTCATTTCGAACCCACAAACTGAACAACTCTACCTAATGAATTTTCCAAGAAAGTGCATGGCTTCAGTCAGCAAGAGAGAGACTGCTTAGTCCATAGAAATGGCCCCGGGGTTGTAAAAAAACAAACAAACAAAAAGTCCCCTTGCAGTCTGCATGAAGATTGCAAAGATAAGGCTCTCTGAGAGTACAACAGGAAGCTCTGAGCTGGCAGCAAACCTTCTATAAGGAATCTTGGAAGAGCTTTAAAGAGGCAGAGTGTTGGGACAGGGAGGGGAAATGAGTAACAAACAGGAACCCTGCACAAAAACAACTGCCTTCTGCAGCTGGTGACGCAGGCTTTTCTCATGCAGCCCAGGGAGGCAAGGATGCTTCATTCTTAAACTTTCACCTTTGAGAACAGCAGCCCAAGCAGCAGCGTTATGTAGCGAGCCCACAGGGCTTGACTCTCCTATTATCCTCCCTCTTTCTTTGCCACCAGTCAATGATTCTCTGTGAATCCATCTCAGTGGGAAAGAGATGATGGTTCTCCCACAAGATGTGTGTGTGTGCAAATGTGTACACACATATCTGCAGATGGTCTGACTCCATGTTCTTAGCCTAAGCACAGAACTTTCCTGGTGACACTGGCAGGCACAAGTGCTTATATCCCAGTAGGACAGAGACCCCCAAGGAACATATATTGAATGTACTTTCCAGCATTGTAGTGCAGCTTTGGATGTTGTCTCTATAATGGGAAGGAGAACACCTGTAGGCAGATGGATCATAGACTCATAGAATAATTTTGATTACAAAAGATCTTTAAGATGATGGAGTCCAGCTCCTCTCCTCACCCTGCCAAGCCCAGCACTAACCCATGGCCCTCAGCACCTCAGCTCCACAGCTTTGCAATAGCTCCAAGGTTCAGGACTCCCCCAGCTCCCTGAGCAGCCTGGCACAGGGGCTGACACCCCTCTCAGGGCAACAGTTCTGCCTCAGCTCCAATCTCAACCTCCCCTGGGGCAACTCCAGCCCATTTCCTCTTGTCTCATCACTTGTTACTTGGGAGATGAGACCAACCCCCACCTCACTACAGCCTCCTGTCAGGGAGCTGCAGAGAGTGCTCGTGTCTCCCCTCAGCCTCCTCTTGTCCACACTAAACCCCCCCAGCTCCCTCAGCTGCTCCCCATCACACTTGTGCTCCAGCCCCTTCCCCAGCTCTGGTGCCCGTCTCTGGACACACCAGCTTTGTTGCCCGTTGGCAGTTGATAGCCTCAGGTTCTTCATTTAAAAATGGAATGAGTGATTAAGAACGTGACTTTCTGATGGGTCGAGGCATTGTAGAGGGCTGAGGACACATACTTGGGAGTTTTGGCGTGCACTTCTCTTTGCTGACAATGCAAAGCTCTCTGACTGCCCAGCACTGGCTAAGTTGCCATAGCAGTGAGTCTCTGATGTGAGTCAGATTTCAGCTGGAGGATACAAGTTCTGAAGCACTGAGGAAATTAACTTGGTCCAAAAAGTGAGTCTCTGTGTCTTTCCCTTGAAATAATGTCTCGATTATACTGGCAGTTACTCATGTTCTGAGGGGAACAGAGAACAAGCAAACAGTGGGGAAGGTACAGATATAAACCAAAGAATGCGCAGCTTCACCTGCCTTGAATCTTCGCATAAAGTGCTTTGCTCCTGGCATTTCCCATGTCTTTAGCAGAGAGGATAAATTCCACCATTCTGCACAGCCACCAACCGCTGATTCAAAGGTTTGACAGTCAGACTGATGACTTCCAGCTTCCAGGCCCCAAGTTACCATCCCACACCATTACACATACCTGGGACGTGTAATGCACCAGAAAACACCAGGAAACATCGTGTCTTACCTTAACCCAGCCACTGACAGCCTGAGAGCTGGAGAGAAGTTCAGGTGCTGTGTTAAGCACTGGTTTCTGCAGTAGAAGAGCCCAGAAAGCGAGGACATGGACAGCAAAACATTTCTTCAGCTGTAACTCCATGCCATGTGCCAGGCCCAATCATAAACCCTACATTTATTCTTGAAGCTGGAGCTTAAGGAGAGGAAAGTTCTAGTGTACCTAGTCTTTCTTGCCTTTCTAATGGCAACAGTGATGATTAAGCCTGAAAGAATGTCTAAAATGATGTCAAAGTAATGAGTTTGCATGGTGCAGTTTGGTGCTGTGCATGCTTCTGGCAGAAGGTTGAAAACAAAACCCCAACCCACGTGCTATTGTCTGTTTCATCCTAGATCAGTTTTATGCAGCTTGACATGAAGCCTCTCAGGAATCACGGAATCTCAAGGTCTGGAAGGGACCTTGAAAGATCATCCAGTCAGGGCCACCTAGAGTAGGTCACACAGGAACCCGTCCAGGTGGGTTTTGAATGCAGCTGTGGAGCACAGACCCTGCAGAGGAAAATGTGGGGATCCAATCAACAGAAGCCCCCCCTCAATTTTTTCAGGCTAATGCTTTCAATTAAAAGGCTCATCCAAAACACCTGACTCTTTCCAGTGAAAGAAAACAATGGCTCCACCTTCCAGTTTCTCTCATGGGCAGTATAAAGCAGCATCCTGCACTGAGGGGCAAGATTTTATGGCAGCCAATCCCTTGGGTTTCCAGGGTGGTTGGTGTGGGGTCACGAACTGTCGTCTTCTCAGCACCGATGAATGCGTTGTAGCCACGGGAGTGTTTCCGAGTTAACAAAGTGACTAAAGCCTGGATGAATGCAAGCAGTTTGGGGCAAATGAATCCTTCATTAGTATCTCAGAGGAGAGCCTGGCACTTGAGGGCCTCAGAGGAGCGGAATATGGGACGCCTGTGTATAGCGCCCGGCGAACTGTCAGCGCGGCACACTGACAAAGTCATAAGAGCTGCCCTTAAATGAACCATCAGGAGGCCAAGTGATTAATAGGTTGATCTGTCGAAACTGTTAGTTTCCTAAAAGCATGACTGAGTGGACTCATTGCTTACGGTACAAGGAGCTGTTATTAACATTCCAATAGCTGTTTTTCGTTAAAGACATCTGTGGCTTGGAGCTGTGAAAGCCTGTTTGGTTTTGCATCCAGTGCCTTAAATAAACGAAATGCTGCGTTTGTATACTCAGCACATGTTTCCTTGAAGGGCTTTGCTTTCAGAGCAGTCAAAGCAAAATACGTGGCCCTGTGGCAAACGCAGCTGATGAGGGTACCACTTCACAGCTCGTGGGCTTTCAGCTCCTCTGAGGACAATGTGACCTGGAGACACTCTGGGCTCCTTCATGCAACGTTCCTTTTCCGTGCCAAGGTGCTACTCTGCATTTACATGGCATGTGGACCCCAGGCATTTGGGACTTAGCTTCTTGGCAGTCGCATTTCTAATGCAGCAAATACCGCAGAAGGATTTCTCCCTCCCCACTCGTGATGCTACATATGTTCTTCATGCTTATACCTCTTCCTCCAGCTGTTGGAGAAAGCAAATCAGAACTGTAATTACCAGCAAATTCTGCCTCAGCAAAAGAGTTTTGAAGCTGTCAGCAGCCTAGGAAAGATTATGAAATAACAAATGAGGCAAAGGAACAGGACAGTGCACCGATTAAAGACCTGTTTACCCTGAACAACCTGAGTTTGGCAAAGTAGTGAGTCACCCAGGCTTGGGCCTACAAAAGAACTTGGGCCTTCAAGGCTGAATCGTGTGCTGTTGAAACCTCACTCAGATGATGTCGTAGCCATGTCACTGATGCTCTGTGGTCACCATGTGCTCAGATGTATGTGTAAAACAGGCAGTTGTCAAAGAAGGAGCAGAAACTACTAAAGTATCAGAGCCTGAAACCACCCATCCCTCTTTCCACCCAAGAGCACTGACCACTGGACTGCGCCCAAGGGTTCCCATTGCTTGCTGTCTTTGATACTTAATGCTTTGGTCAGCGGGTCCAGCTGGAGGAGGTTTTCTCTCCTGAACCTGCATCTATCAGGCCAAGGGCCCACCTCCTGTATGACAGAGTTTGCAGAGAAAGGGTGCTCTCAAACTCTTAGGCTGAAGCTGTTCCCCTGTGAGACTTTGTCAGGAACGGTGATGAATAGCAGCATCACACAATAGTGGAAGTTCTTCTTCAGAGGAATAGGGCTTGGAGCAGTTTGGCTGCTGAACCCCCTTCTCCCAGGAATCTGCAGTCATGGGCTGGAAATGCAAGTGATAGAGTAAGAAACAACCCCAAACAGCAGCAACACCACAAGCTGGAACTCTGCCGAGCGGAATGGCCTCAGGATTTCACGTTTGGTCAAGAGAACTGGGAGATCCTTACAGAGGTCTTTGGACAGGAGAGCTGACTCCCTCTTGGGCTGAAGGAGCGAAATCCACTCCAGTGTGCCTACAGCAGAGTTCTTGTGGCATGATTCCAGGTGAGGGAGAGCAGGAGAACTTAGAGGGGACCATCTGTGGTTGAGAAAGGACTGGCACTTTACAAGAAATTGTGTCACCCTCCCCTGTGTTCAGGGAAACTCTTGTTTAGGATAGGAGGTTGGAACCCTCCAGGCTTTGTTACATCAGGGCCCCTATGTACACGCTCTGAGAGTACACAAAGTGTACAGATGAATGTTGATCCATCTCTCGGGTCAAAAGGGGAAGAGCAGTAGCAGACAAGATAAATTTCTTGCAACACTGTGGCAGGACATGGATGGGAAGCTGTTCTCCTGGTATGGTTGTTATTACTGAAATAGAATTGTCAGTTACCAGCAAATTGTACAATTACCTCAGCAGAGGGAATGTCTCATTTCATAGCAGTTTATGTTACATCAGCACTCAGTCCCCACTTAATGCAGTTTTGGTGAATCACGGTCGTAAACTGTACGGTGCAGCTATTCAGATATTGGGCAAGGTCCGGTCAGCTTCTGTAGGCTGGGAGCCTGGAAGCTATTAAAACATTCTGAAATGTCCAAGAAGAGACTATTTTATAACTTGCAAATCCTACTAATATCTTCCAGGTTCACCTGCCATCATTCCTGTTGCCTTGGAGGCAGTCTTAGATGGTGTAGTAACACGTTCCCAGTGCCCAGCACAGAACGGGAGGTACCACATGTGCTACCTAGAGAGTGCTGCAGTGTGTTTTCATGCTGTTATTCTGAGTCAGGAGGTGTCTGTGCAGCTCCCTCCAAACACATAGGCTGTCTCTTTCTGCGACTGAAAACTCTGTAGAAGTGATGAGCATGATATGAGGGCTGCCTGAGACAAAGAGCCTTAGCTCAGGTTTGGCGGTCTCATTCCATGCCCGTTGCTGCACCAGCCAGATTTCCTGCTCTGAACATTGGGGAGTGAATAAAGAGAGTCTCCATCTGCTCACAAAGGGCCATGTCATGATGTTCTCATTAGTGTGCCCTCATGGGCAAGAAGGCCAGTGGCATCTTGGGATACATCAAGAAGTGTGTGGGCAGCAGGTGGAAGGAGATTCTGCTCCCTCTTTGCTTTGCCCTGGTGAGGCCTCATCTGGAGTCCTGTGTCCAGTTCTGGGCTCCCCAGCTGCAGAGGGACAGGGAACTGCTGGGGAGAGGCCAGTGCAGGGACACCAAGATGATCAGAGGACTGGAACATCTTTCATGCGAGAAAAGGCTGTGGGATCTGGGGCTGTTCAGCCTGGAGAAGACTGAGGGGGAACCTCATCAACAGTTGTATCTAAAGGGTTGATGTCAGGAGTAAAGGGCACGTCTGTTTTCTNAGCATCTCTCCCATGGATCGAGCCTGGCCCACAGGCTGGTTATGAAGCACTCTCTTCACAAACCAAGCAGCCACTGTTTAGCATACAAGAACCTGGATCTTGTCTTACTCACAGCAGATGGAGGAGCAAACCTACCAGTCAAGGACTCAGTGTAAATGAAGCTGGCAGTGCTTTCCTGAGTCGTCAGACAGCTTGAAACAATGGCTGTGAGCAGGGCGTCCTGCCTTCATTCATCGCACCAGGAGACTTGCCACCGAGTCCCACGGAAACAATGTGAACGGCCATATTCAGGGTTTCACTGCTGATTATTTTAGCAGACAGGATGGGGACAGGGTAGGAAGGAGACCCATATGGGAAGTGGGAATTGCATGGTAGGAAGTAGGGAGACAACACAGAAAAAAAAAATCAGGGAAGGGGGAAAGAAACAAAGACAGGAGGGGGGTGAGAGAATAAACCCTCAAGGGCAGACATGATGGTGATAATAAGGTACTTGCTCTTTATCTGCAAGTGACAGTGGACGCAGCGTGGCAGGAACAGAGCTAACAGGATGAAGATAACTGGGCTATTTCTTCCTCATTGCATGTTTCACTTGTCTGCTGTGTCCATATCTTTTGGGGGGAATTGTTCTGTGGCTGGAGGACACATGCTGCCCTTTTGGCATATCCCCTCCCTCTGACCTGTGAGAAAACGTCTCCCTTCAGCCACGTTGAGATGTGGCAACCAGCGTGAGCCCCGTGTCCTGGGCTCTGCCAGAGACAAGCACTGCCAGGGGTGTTTAGGGGTTGCTGATGACTTAAGATGGGAGGGAGCATCTCCTGGAGGTGCCTGTCCTTCTCTCCGCTCTGCAGGAAGCCAGACTCCCAGCTGTTCTCAGGGGAGGTGAATCCCACCCCAAGGATGTGTGTGTGCTGCATGCTGGATGTGCCACCTCAGTGGTGTGTCAGAAGCCCTGCCCTGGTCAACTTCGTGGTGAGCCACCTGTCTTCCATGATGCAGATGCTTAGGACAAGGAACAGGTCTGTGTTTCTTTCTTTCAAGAGGCAGCAAATTACAGCTCTGGGAAAGCCATGCAGTACATCTGTACCAGCAAATGAAATGAACAGGGGCTTTTCTCAGACACTGAGGTCAGGTAGCATTGAACCACTCATGTTCATACTGGTTGTGGTAATTCCTGTGCCATGCAAGAGACACTCCTATTTGACAGGGTAGACAATGCATCCAGTGCCTGCCAATATTCACTTTACTAATACAGAGCAGCCCAGATCCTACATTACCCCAAACACACCACTTTCTTACAGAAGCCTCAGGCACTGCCCTGCTCTGCCATTCCCAAAGCACCTCTGGGCTGCTCCCCAGCCACTCGCCCTGGAACAAAGCACATCTCAGCACAACTCGAGGGAATTCAGTTTCTTCACTCGGCTCTCACTTGTGTCTTGTGAGCTCTGAGAGCAGAAGAGGTTGGTAAACTCTCCAGAGAGAGTGACTCTGGTCATTCCTGCAAAGAGAAAGAAAGGAGAAACTTTGGGTTTGTGTCAGAAGCGGCTGGGATTGACAGGAGCCTGCTATCACACAATGGGGAAGCGTCCTTGGCACTGCAAGCAGGCAGGATGTTTACTACCCAGGATTCACAGAAACTATCAGAAAGGGTTGTGATTGAGTGGATCCTGATACATTTTACAACCCTTGAGGGCCTTTTCCTAATTTGCCATGTGACTTATCAACCTGCTATTGTCCTCTAGTGCTTTCCACATATTGATGGCGCTGACCTTGAAAAGCCCATGGCCTAAAATGTTGGGTGATATTATTGTGTGTGGAAAGACAACAGAATTCTAGGTCAGAGACTGGAGGGAGGGGGGAACGTGTGAATGTGGAGTCTGAACCAGCTGGAGGATGATTTCCAAGTGCCAGTTTGTGTAGGCCAAGTTCTCAGAGGGATCCATGAAGCCGTACCCAGACCCTGGTGCTGCTGTCACCGCAAGCCAAGAGAAGCAACTCATGTACCTTCTCTCCTGAGCCACGCAGGGCCAAGCTGCTGCCGAATCCTGCAGCCCAATGCAAGCTGGGTTTAGTTCAGACACGCTGGCCTCTTGCAAAACATGGTATTGTTGTCCCTGTTTTACAGAGAGGGAAATGGAAGGGCTGCTTAATAAAGCTGTGTAAGATTGCAGAGCGTAACAATGACAGGAGGAAACACATCAATCCCCCGAGCCTCTGCTCCTGCCATTTCAGGTGTCGTTTTCCAACCTGGGAGATCTGAGAGAGGTTCCCACCATACCAGAGGCATTGTCCTCGCATCATCTCCCTCCTTATGGAGTCCCTCATTGGTTTCTTATCACCATTGCAATAAACACTGACCCAAAAGGTCACTTCCCCTACTGCTCACAGTCAATGCAGATGAGGATGTTTCTTCATGCAGGAGAATTTGACTTCAAAATGTTTAAGGTACCAATCCTGCTGCAGCTGCTGGGTGAAATGCAAGCACAGGCCAGGTCAGCAGGCGGCTCTCCGTGCACTTCCAACAAGACATCCAGTATGTGCACCTTTAAAATTAAGGCTAAATATGGATGAGGTTCATCAAATCCAGAAGGTACAAGGGAGAGAGGGGTTCACTCTGGGCTCCTGCATCTAGAAACATCCCCTTTGGAGCTAAGGAACCAGTGGCTGGTGTGTATTGCCTAAGCACAGGGGATATCAAACCTGAGATTCCTAACAGGCCAGGAATTCAAAGATTCCTCTCTGGTCTTTGCTCCAGACAAAATGCAAAGTGAGCCCTGCCCCAGTCACAGCTTCAGGCAAGTCCAGTTCCAACACAAGATCTACTTCCTCCTTGTCATTAGGGGTCTTCTGATGCTGATCCCTCATTGCATTTCTGATCTGTTTTCAGCCACAGAACAAAAGGCAGGGAACATCTGATTTTCTTGCCCCTCAGTGGGAGGTTTACTGAAAAACAATGCCACTGATGATAGTCAAGAGGTAAATGGAAGTTAGTGTGGAGACTGAGCTGGGAAACATCTTTATGCAGGAAGATGCATGCCTCCCCTGCAGAGTAGAGAGGAGTAGCTCCAAGCAGCATGGCTTTTGCAAGCCTCTCCTGCACAGCCCCCAAAATGTCCAGGGAGAAAGGGATGGGTGACACTTCCCAGTGTGGAAAAGTCAGGGGCTGGCCCCTTTTGCCATGCAGGTGGCATAAACCAGGTGTAAACAGTTACTGGTCTCCTCTTAGCAAGAGGCCTCTGACAGATGCAGCAATTTGTCCCTGCTTGGGAAGATGGGAGGATTCCAGAGGGGGTCAGTGGTGTGGTGAAAGCCAGGGCCCTGCCACAGGTCCTGCTGCTACCGGGGAAGGCCTCTGCCAGTTTAAAAACAGCCCTTGACCCTGGCCTGGGGCTCTCGCGGGTCTCCTCACCCACTCCATGGCAGCAGCTAGCTGTGGGGCAGGACCTGCAATGGATTGATGGCCACTCATAGCCTCTGACAGCCTGACCGAGCCACAGGGCACCGTGCCTGAGCACGATGGTCCAACCCAGGGGGTTACTGTCTTGGGCTGCTGCAGGCACAAGAGTGGAATCCGCCTGTGCTTCTCCCGGGGGGTTTCTGCTCGTGTTTCCAGTGGCTGGTAGGTACTTTGCCAGACTCTGCTCCTGCCGCTGGTCCCAGACAGCAGCCGTCCTGCGGGCATCCCTTGCTGAGGCCGG
>WBNH01012518.1:8523-35970 GCA_013401255.1 Urocolius indicus
CACCAGCAAGACCCCTCTGCGCTTCTGCTGGGAAAAGCCCCTGAAGGGCAGTGCCCAGCTGGGATGGGCACCCAGCCGCAGGGCCCGCCGTGCCCCATCCCTCAGGGCCCGCTCTGCCCCGCAGTGACGTGACGTTCGTGGTGGGCCGTGAGCAGCGGCGGGTGTTTGCGCATCGCTGCGTGCTGGCCTGCCGCTGCCAGGCTTTCCGGGGCATGCTCTGCCAGGCGCCAGCGGGCACCGACGGCCCCGCCGACAGCGACACACCACAAGGCCCCTTCGTCCTGGGCAACGTGCAACCCGAGGTCTTCCTGGCTGTCATTGAGTTCCTCTACACCAACAGCGTCACCCTCAACAGCCACATTGTGAGTGGGGATTGGGGCTGGTGGGGCCATGGGAAGGACAAGGTGGTGGGGGGGGTGGGTTTACAGGACTAGGGGGTGTTTTGCAGCTCCTGGGGTGCTGGAGGTGGAAGGGATGCTCTGCACGATGCTTTTTGGCTGGATAATGGTGTAATGAGCATGTGTAATCTCAGCCCAGCACAGAGAGAGGTCCTAGAGCACCCTGTCCCACGTGTGTCTGTCCCAGCCTTGGGAGAGCCGGCTATGCACACCTCGGATGCTGGGAATGGGGACACCAGAGCAGGACACCTTCACAGAATCATAGAGAGCTAGAGCTTATCCAGTCCAACCCCCTGCTAAAGCTGGTTCCCCTCAATCAGGCCACACAAGAACGTACCCAGGCGGGTTTGGAAACCTCCAGAAAACCTTCACATTCTCCTACCTGACAGCTCCTTCCCCCCACACCCCACCTGAGAGCTCCCACAGAGGCAGGACACACGTCCTTTGCCCCTGGGTTGCCATGCCCATGGCCATGGCCTTGCCTGCTCACGTTCACAAGGTCTCTCTCATCTGCAGGCGCTGGAGGTGCTGACCTCATCGGTGGAGTACGGCCTGCAGGACCTGTGCAAGGTATGGCCCTGCTTAGACTGAGGCTAGGGCGTCCCTGAGTGCCCCTCTGCTGAGGGAGCACCCCAAGATGGTCCCTGCATGGCTAGCGGCGGTTCTGAGGGTGGCACCGTGGTACATCACCCAGGTCCATCCCAGGCACAGCCCCTGCTGCTTGATCCTGGAGGATCTCTCTGGTGGGATCCCCTTTGAAGGGGGTGCAGCACCATCGAGGAGCCCCACATGCGCTGGGGAATCCCAGGGAAGAGCATGAGGCCTCACATCTCCCACACAGCAAAGGGCAGCAGGAAAGCCCCTATGCCATCACCCCTTCAATTGCCTGGCAGGATGGTGCCATGGGGAAACCCAGCACCCCAGGCTGCAGGGCGGGATGGGGCCATGGGGAAACACCGCACCCCAGGCTGCCGGGCAGGATGGTGCCACGCGGAAACACCGCACCCCAGGCTGCCGGGCAGGATGGTGCCACGCGGAAACACCGCACCCCAGGCTGCCGGGCAGGATGGTGCCACGCGGAAACACCGCACCCCAGGCTGCCGGGCAGGATGGTGCCACGCGGAAACACCGCACCCCAGGCTGCCGGGCAGGATGGTGCCACGCGGAAACACCGCACCCCAGGCTGCCGGGCAGGATGGTGCCACGCGGAAACACCGCACCCCAGGCTGCCGGGCAGGATGGTGCCACGCGGAAACACCGCACCCCAGGCTGCCGGGCAGGATGGTGCCACGCGGAAACACCGCACCCCAGGCTGCCGGGCAGGATGGTGCCACGCGGAAACACCGCACCCCAGGCTGCCGGGCAGGATGGTGCCACGCGGAAACACCGCACCCCAGGCTGCCGGGCAGGATGGTGCCACGCGGAAACACCGCACCCCAGGCTGCCGGGCAGGATGGTGCCACGCGGAAACACCGCACCCCAGGCTGCCGGGCAGGATGGTGCCACGCGGAAACACCGCACCCCAGGCTGCCGGGCAGGATGGTGCCACGCGGAAACACCGCACCCCAGGCTGCCGGGCAGGATGGTGCCACGCGGAAACACCGCACCCCAGGCTGCCGGGCAGGATGGTGCCACGCGGAAACACCGCACCCCAGGCTGCCGGGCAGGATGGTGCCAGGGGGAAACACAGCCCCCCCGGCTGCAGGGCAGGATGATGCTGTAAGGAAAACACAGCACCCTAAGTCACGGTGCTGCCAAGGCGAGGGGCTGCTTCAGGCAGGAAGGGTTTGGGAAAGCAGCAGGGAGCAAAAAGAGGAGACAGGAGCTGGACGAGGAGGCAGCAGGGAGCTGGGCTGGCGCAGCACTGGGGAAGGCGCTTGGGCCACGTCATCAGAGCGATTCCCGAATTACAGCCGGGTGATCTCGTGACCCAGCACCTCACGGCCCCGGACTTCCCCTCCCTCCCTCCTTTCCTTCCTCCCTCCATCCCTCCCTCCCTTGTCCCCTCCCTCGCTGGCTCCGGCGCTGGGCAAGGCGCCGGCTGCTGTGTGCTGGTGCAGGACCTGCCCCGGCACCCAGCGGGGACAAGCTGAGCCCCAGCCTCAGATGTGGCACGGGGCTGTCAAACAGCCGGCTGGGAAGGGAAGGGACATAAAAGGGGATGTTTCCCCCTTTAAAAGTTCCCCCTCGGGGACTGGGCAGTGGAGAGAGACGTAGGGATGGGAGGGGAAAGGGGCTGACCCAGGACAGCTCTGTCCCCAGCTGCAGGGTGACCTCACGACCCTCCTGCTCCAGCTGACAGCTCTTCCCTGCGCATCACAGCCCCTTGGCTTTGCCGAGGTCTCTGAGCCCTTTGTGTGTGAAGCAGAGGAGATGGGCAAGGAGGGAGGTCCTGCTCCCTGTCAGACATGCCTGCCTGGCTGCATCCCGCCTGCATCGCCTGTGTGTGACGTTCCCCAGGGCAGGACATGGCTGGGGACTGTGGCCAGGGTTAGGTGACACACCTAGGGCTACGAGGCTGGTCACAGCAAGCTCAGTCCCTGGCTGAATCTGTGCCTGGGCTGGCTGCCCACAGGCCGTGCTGCAAAGCCTCATCCCACAGCCCATCAGCCCTTGGGGGATGAAGATGCCTCCACTCCATGTCCCAAGTTCCATGTCCCACGTTCTGGAGGCCACAGGATGCTGAGAGTTGCGGGGCAGGATGGTAGGGCTGGGACCTCGCTCTACCCACCCTCTCCCAATCTGTCTTCCAGCTCTGCGTCAAGTTCATCAAGGACACGCTAAGCGTGGAGCAGGTCTGTGAGGCCCTGCAGGTGAGTGTGACCCCGGTGGAGTCACAGGGGGTTAAAAATAACCCATCTGATTTTGGGGCAGGAGCTGGCCTGACCTTCCTGCTCTCAGCTCTAAGGTGGGGCAGGATTTCCAACTTACCTCTGGCCCCTACTCACCCTGACAGCTCCTGGGCACGTTGTACTAGGGCTGCAAGGGACAGCGAGGTCACCACAGCCTGGCAGGGAAGTACCCTCAGGCTGTCCTGAGCGGGACTGACCAGAGTTCCCCAGTGCCAGGACCTTGCTGTCATCTGCAGGAAACTGGGAGGCACTGGGTTTCTTGCAGCTCACATGTTTTTTGAAGTCAATCCTGGAAACCCTGCTGAGGATGGAGCACCTAAAAATAGCCTTGGGGGAATCCCAGTGGCCCTGCCACACTGCTTGGTGTGACCAAGGTCGCTCCCTGGAGAAGGGAAATTGTTCCATCTCCTACAAGCTGAAGTGATGCTTTTGGGGCAAGATGATGCTCCCAGAGCACAGAAAGCTCTCGCTGGACTTGGTGCCAGACCACCACAGCATAAACAGAGCTAAAAGTGGCACGGAGGAAACACACAGGAAACCCTAAAACCCCAGAACAAAACAAACCTGAAGGAGACATCTCGCCTTCCCTCCCAGCTTGTGTCAAGGCCGGTCTGCTGCTGTGGCAGAGGCGGGGTGATGGTCACCCCGTCTGTGCTGGTCCCGAGTAACCCCTCAGGCAGGGGTTGTGTTTGGGGGAGGACAGGAACCTGTCCCCTTGGTGCTCGGATGGACAGCGGGACCAGCATCGCTGAGCAGGATGAGAGCACCGCCAGCAGTCTGGAGCACACGTAGCGGGGGTGCTTCAAGCTGACTCTGTGCCCACACAAGGAACACTGAGGGCAAGTGGCCCCATGTCCCTGAGGCCTTGTGAGAGCCACACTGAGGCTCCTCACACCCTCCTGGGCTGGGCGACATCCTGAACAGCCTCACCTGGGTCCTGAGAGTGCCCCCCCACGTCTCTGCTGGGCTTTGGCGGGGGGAAGCTCCCTTCTAGCTCAGCCCTTCTCGCAGATGTCTGTGCTCTGCAACAGGCTGCGGTGACCTACGGACAAGCAGACCTCCAGCAGCACTGCCTGGCCTTCATCGAGGGCTGCACCGCGGTACGGCTGCGGCACACGGGGTAACCCAGGGCACGGGCAGCACCGGGGCACGTGGCGTGCGGGGGCACAGCATCACGAGGCAGGGGGGGCAGGGCACCTAAGAATGGGGTAGCTGGGGGCTGGAAAGGGAGCAAATGTTTTTTGGAGGAGAAGATGCTGGATGGCAGGTAGAGGCTGGCTGGGGAGTACTGGGGTGCCAGGGCATGGATGGGTCTGGGTTGGGCAAGGCAGGGATGGTGTCAGGAGGGCTGGTGTGTGGTGCTGGTGCCAGTGCTGTGTGGGGTGTGCTGACAGGCGGTGGTGCAGACACGGGGCTTCCACGAGCTGTCTGACGCGGTACTGGCGCGGGTGCTGCGCAGCGACCGCCTGACCGTGGACGAGCCGGACCTGGTGCAGGCTGTGCGGGAGTGGGCACACGTCAGCTCCGTGAGTGCAACACGGCGGTGGCAGGGAGCGGGGGTCCCGGCTGGGCTGCTTGGACTCCCACCAGCCCAGACAGGGAACCCAGGCGCCCAGTCCCTGAGCTGTGTGATGGGCACAGAGGCTGTTTCACTGCCGCGAACGTCCCCTGGTGCCCAAGCCATCGCCAGCTCCATCCCTCCTATCCCCCTGGCCCACAGGCCGTCCTGGAGCGCCCGGTGCCCGAGGTGGCCTCCCTGCCTGTGCGGGAGCTGCGCCTGCCCTTGCTGGCACCCAGCGAGCTGGTGACACTGGAGAGCCAAAACCAGCGGGATCTGCTTATCCCAGTAAGCCGCTGCCTGCTCTCAGAGCACCCAGCCTCGCCTCTGGGGCTGGAGGATACAGCAAGGCTGGCTTTGTCGGGGCGGGGGGAACCACGCTGCGGCCATACTGATACCCCCATCCCTCTGCCCATGCCCTCAGGTGGAGAGCATCGCGGCAGCTTGGCGGGCCCATGCCCTGAGGAAGGGCAGCGGGGTGCCCTCCCGCCTGTGCCGGCCCCGGCGTGGAACACGGCCCCGCGATCACCACCGGCTCCTGGACCCAAACGCCAAGTAGGGTCCAGGAGCTGGGGCTGGGGCCAAGAGCATCAACAAAGTGCCCACGCCAAAGCTTCGTGGTCAGGGCAAGATGCCCAAGTGGCGATGAGAGAGGGGAGCGCGTGGAGCTGGGTACAAGGACACCCCCGGGCACCGCGGTGCCAGCACACAGCCCGGCTGCCGGGGTCCCTGCGGGATGGGGACACGGGGCGAGCTCTGCCAGGCGCTGTGCCCAGGCCCTTCCCTGGCAGCAGGGCCGTACTGCAGCACCGGCCGGGACCGCGGCTGGGGCAGGGGCTGAGCGGGGTGAGGACGGGCAGCCCTGGCATCTCTGCACCGATGCCAGTGGCAACCCCTCCCCAACCCAAGCCCTCGTAGCCCCGTGTGCACTCTCAGCCCTCTCTGCACAGCGTGTTTCTCCCCCTCGCCATCCACTGCATGCGCACACACAGCTGGGTCTGCCTCAAGCATCCCCCCCCTGCCCTGCCCCAGCTGTGCCCCTCCCCCAGGAGAAAGGGCTGGACACGGCAGGTAATTTATATATAATATATATATTTACTCTTTAAAAATAAACCTTCGGTCCCCACTACCACCTGTACAAACTACAAAAATAAACCTTTGCTCTCTTTGATATAAATAACTTAGACGGCGTGTTGGGGAAAGGGGTGGAGGGAGGGGGGAGAGGGGACCTGGCCGCCGTGCCCACGCCTGGCACGGGGACAGGGGGTCCCCGGGGCCACCCCAGCTCAGCGGCAGTGTCCGGGGGGAGCAGGGGCTGCGGGCACGGCCAACACCGCTGGAGTTAAAGTGCTGGGTAAGGGCACGGCCGGTGCCCGGGATGGGGCCAGGGACGGGGTTTGGCCTCAGGGGCAGCCCCGTTGCATGGGGACGTGGGGAGAAATATGCTTTCCCGGTGAAGTATGCCCGGCAGCTCACCCGTGTGAGCGAGCACTGCCCTGTGCACCAGCACGTGCTGTCACCAGGGCAGAGCAACGCGTGTGGCACGAGGGGCCGTGACAAAGGACCCCTCCTCCCCTTCCCCCCCCCAATAAAACCCTGCCTGTGTAGCGGGAGCAACAGGCTCCCTGGCTCTGCCGCGGCGCATCCTTGATCTCCAGCTCTCCTGTGTTCACCAGTGGGGAAAGTGAGGCAGGGAGCAGCGTGTCAGGAGGGGTGAGCTGCCCGTGGCCACCCAGCACCCTGTGAAGCAGGGGGCACGAGCCGGGTCTGTGCCCCCACCCCAGGCTCCCCGCTGCCTCTGGCGGGCAGCCCTGCAGCGGCAAAGGGTCTGCCCCCTCCCTGCCCGCACCCTGGGCAGCGAGTGAGGCCAGGGGCTGAGAAATAAATCTTTTAAAATAAGCTTAAAAATATATATCTCTCTATAGATAGTTTCCCTTTGCAATAAATAAAAGGGGGGGGGGGGAATTGCCCGCCCCAGGCCTTGCCCACGGCACCCCAGGGCATAGGTGGCTCTAGGGCGGACCCGTTATTGGGATGGGGGGAGCATTAAGGCACCCTGTTGGGGCACCCCAGATCATGGCCCGGGTTGGGGGGGGTCCCAGGAGGAGGTGTGGGGGAGCAGGCAGTGACCCCGCAGGTAGGGAGCTGGCAGGGCACCAAGCCCACCTTGCCAGAAACAGAGGGGGTGGGGAGGTTAGTGCTTCCATTTCTGGGAGGGAGCGACAAGCCCGGGGCAGTGTAACCCCAAACCCTGGGTGAGGGGACGTGGCACCATCGGCACAGCCCCGGGATGGGGCACACTTGGGCACGGCGTGACCTGCACACAGCTTGCATAGAAGTGCCAGCCTGCCCTGCCCTGCCCTACTGAGCCCCTTTCTGGTGAGTGTCGGGGGGCAGGGGGCCAATCCTCCTTGGCCGACACCAGAGTGGGCATCACCGCTCCAGCGATTAGCAGCACGACGCGGGTGACCCCGCTCTGCACCCTCCTGTGCCCGCCGGGTGCTGGGGAGACGCTCTGCTGGGAGAGAGAAATGGGCACGGGGTCAGCCAGCTGCCTCCAAAAACCACCCCGCGCCCCCTCGCCACCACCTCTGAGCCCCAGGGCCGGGTGCCCGCGTCCCCAGGAGCCCCCAGGCTCACCTAACGCCGGGCGCCCGCCGCACGCCGTCCCAGGCTCTGCATCTCGAAGGTGTCAGGCACGGCGGCGCCGGGCACGCCGGGCTCCTCCAGGCAGTCCTGCTCTCCGCCGGCAAAGCTGGGGTAGGAGCCAGGCAGCGTGGGGTGCAGGGCCACCGTCACCGACGCGGTGGCTGTGACGGTGGCGTAGGTGCCGGCGGGGCCGTGCAGGTGGGTGCTGTAGGCGGGCAGGGCTGCGGGAGGTGCCGCCCGGGTGCCCGGCGGACGTGGCTGAGGGTGGTCTCGGGACGGTGCGGGGCACGGCTCCACAAAGGGCATTGGGGGTGCAGGCTGCGAGCCAGGGGCTTCCTTCTTCCCCTGGGCCTCTGGGCTGTCCTTGTAGGGCTTCAGCACCTGGAGCGGAGGTTTGGAGCATGAGGGTCCCCAGCCACGCTGAGCACCCCCCTGGTCACCCCCCTCCAGCAGCCCCCATCCCCTGGCTCTACCCGTGACCATCTCCCAGAGGATGCGGCAGAGCTGGCGACGCCACGGCTGGCAGCGACACTCACGGTGATGTGGGGGAAGCTGGGGTCCTTGCCAGCCTCCAGCAGGATGTGCGCCGGGGCTGGGGGCACGATGAAGGGCCCCCGGGAGCTGCCTGGCCCCAAACCCTCCACGTAGCGCTCGGTGTCTGAGGGGTCAGGGAAGGCTGCGGGCCAGGCTGGGGCACGGCGGACGTACAGCCCCCCGGCACCCAGACACGGGGGCACTGTCTCTGACGCGGGCAGGTGGGGGCTGTTATCCACCGGGGAGGCCTGGGGAGAGAAGGGACAGCGTCAGAGGGACCAGGGACACACAGGGATGGAGGAGTGTGGGGCAGCAGGGAGGACGGGGGGGATGTGAGGTTGGGGGTGAGGGCTGTATGGGGTGAGGGAGATACAGCGTGAGGCAGGAATGGGGTCAAATGGGTCAGGGAGGGGTGGGAGAGTCAAGTGTGGGGTGAAGCAGGAATAGGGTTAAGCAAGTATAGGGCAAGGATATGGGGCAGGGAAAGGATGGGGTAAAGTATGGATGGAACAGGTTGAGGGGCTGAGGTGGGCACAAGGCAGGGTTGGGACTGGACAAGGCCAGGGATGGGTACAGGGGGAAGGAGGGACAAGGCAAGGGGTGACAGAGGTGGGTACAGGGTTGGGGTGAGATGAGAGCCTCGTACCTCAGGGGGTGGCCCAATGACAGAGAGAAGGACTGGCAGCAGCACCAGCCCGTTGAGCAGCCCCAGCAGCGTCAGGATGGTGAGCACCGCAAAGAAGTACCTGAGGGGGCACAGGCAGAGCGGGTAAGTGGGCACAGCCACCATGGACCCCGTCCCACCCCAAACACGGCTTCCCATGCCACACACTCCGGACCCCCACCGTCTCCCCAGTCTCCATACAACACAAGCTGAGTACCCCCAAGCAAGACACATCCTTGCCAGCTGCCCCACATCTTCCCCTGCCAGCCAGGGGGTTGCCATATTCACCAGCCCCCATTGCCAAATGTTTTCTGGGGTGTGCCTCCGGTACTTACCTCATGATGAAGTCAAACTCGGAGCCGGCCAACATGAGGACGCCCAGGAGGGTGGAGACAGCACCGTCCATCACGGGGGCGAAGGTGTGCTCCAGCGCCGCGGCCGAGCGCACGTTCCTGCTCCCCGCGGCCGTCAGGAAGCCCTGCACGGGATGGGGGTGTCACACGGGGCTCATCCCTGGCTGCCACCCACGGCTGGGCCACCCAAGGCGAGGAAGGAGATGGGGAGTAAGGAAGTGGGGTGCCCCGAGGCTGGGCAGGGGGCTGCCTGTGCTCACCAGGGCCACGTGGATGGTGAACTCCACACCGATGCCCACCGAGGCGATGAGGATGACCACGGGGATGGCGCTCAGCTTGATGCCCATCAGCCCCATGATGCCAAACAGCTCCACTGCCATCATGGCCAGGATGGAGACCTGACAGGGTGGTGGGGTCAGTGAGGGGTGGCTCTGACCAACCTTCTCCACCTGGCATGCCCAATCCTACCCCTCCGTACAAGGCAGCCTCACCCCATCGCCACAGCTCCCCATCTGTTCCATCTGTTGGGGGTGGCCATCACTCTCCTCTGCGTGATGCCTCCAAACCCCTGCTCACTACACACGTTCTCTTCATCAGGGGTGTCCCTGGCTCTGTCCCCCCACTCACTGCCACCTCCCTGTGGGTGTTCCCTCACCCTCTTCTCCACAGATGTCCCCTCCATAAGTTCCCTCCATAAGCAACATCCTTAACCCCTCCATACGAGTGTCCTCCAGCCGCTGCCACCTCCCATGAGTGCGTCCCATCCACGCAGAGTGCCCCATGGCCAGCCCATCCACAAGAAGCAGATACCCAGGGCCACCCAGCAGGATTGGGAGCAGGGCTGGACGTCCCCGTCCCCACACACCAGTCGTTCCCCCACCGCCGTGCTCAGGCCTCAGGGGTGCACACTTACGATGATGCCGGCTGTCCAGGGGTTGAGGAGCAGCAGGGCACAGACGAGGAAGGTGCAGGCCAGCAGGATGCTGATGGCCAGCAGGAACCAGTGACGCAGGCCGATGTACTGCTCCCAGAAGAGGAAGGGGTAGCCGCTGGGGTAGCTCAGCACGCCGTGGCGCTGGGCGGCCTCGCGGCAGATGGCCCGCACGCTCTCGATCGCCTCCACGAAGTCGGCCGTGCGACGCAGCCCGCTCAGGTAGAAAGGGAACTGGGCGAACTCCAGCGGCTGGGCTGCCGGGACTGGGGAGGAGAGAGCAAGGGGCAGCGTGGGGTTAAGGGCAGTACAGGAGTGTGGGCGGCACTGGGGCACAGCCGGAGTGCAGCCTGATGCCTGTCTGGGTATGACAGGGCTGGGGAGCACGCCGGGAGCAGACTAGGGGCAAAGAGATGGTTTCTCTGCCAGCAGGATGCTTGTGGGTAAGGGGCCATGGGGAGCAGGGGGAATGGTTGTGGGGCAGAGGGGTTTCTTTGTGGCCAGGTGCTCCAGGGCTGGAGCAGGGGTGTGCGTCTGCATGCTAAGGGCACAGGGAGAGTGGAGTGAGGTGCTCAGCGTGTGGGGTGCCTGGGGTGGAGCGTGGGGCACGGGGAAGCAGGATACTTCTCTCTACCAGAGAACGCTGCTGGGATCAGGGATGGGGGGAGGCTCTTGTCAGGGGGATGCTTGCAGGGCAGGAAAGGTGCAGGGAGTGGGGCGCTCCCCAGGGGTACGCCGAGGGGGGCAGGAGGGGATCACGGGGAGCCCACCACGCTCACTCACTTCGCAGGTTCTCGCCCGTGGTGTCGTACTTGTCGTGGATCCACTCGGGTGGCGGGGGGTAGAAGTTGGCCTGGGAGGCAGCAAATCCCAGGGGGTCGTTGCTGGCCCACACCGTCAGGCAGATGTAGAAGGTGTCGGGGGGGATGATGCCGTTCTCGTCCACCAGCCTCCGCGTGGTGAGCTACGGGGAGAGAGCAGGAGTGGCCTGAGCTGGGCAACGGGAGCGGCGGCGTCCCCAGCCCTGGCTGCCCTAGGGCCCGTCCACCACGCACCTGGTTGAAATTGAAGGGCTCCTTCTTGTTGCCCGTCTGGATTAGCAGCTTGTACGCCAGCGCCCCGTCCTCCGAGCCGTTGCGGTAGCTGTCGTGGGTGATGCGCCCGGCTTGCCAGTCCCTGTCGAAGGTGGCCTGGAGCCCTGAGGGACACAGAGCTGGGGGTGAGCATCCCTCGGGGTGCATCACCCTGCACGGCATCCCGTGTGCCCTGGGGAGCGCGGCGTCACGGGACGGGCACAGGGCTCGGCTTGCCCCAGGGAAGGCACCCCCAGGCCAGCGGGGGAAGGTGTGGGTTGGGGAGAGGGTCCTCGGGCAGGGGAGGGCACGGAGGAGAGGGACGTTCCTCACCTCGTAGCCAGTCCTGGAAGTAATGGAGCCACATCTTGGGCAGGTCACGGTTGCCCTCCCGCACCACGTACTTGACGGTGCTGAAGGCCTGGTGGAGGCTGAGCAGGGCGGCTTGGGCACCCGGGTAGTGGAAGCCACCCTTGGTGACGATGAACATGTTGTAGAAGGAGAAGTACTTGAACTGGGCCGAGATGAAGGCGTGTGCCTTGGTGTCCCGTGGCACGATGTCCGTCAGGTACAGCCCGTCGTGCACCATGGTGGTGCCGTAGAGGCTCAGCCCCAGCAGCGCCAGGAACAACACCACCACCACTGCCTGCGGGGACAGCGGGAGGGGGGGGGGTCAGACAGGGGTCCTTGCCACCCCTCCCTCCCCTTCTCTCCCTTCCTTGGGTGGCACCGCCAGCACCGTCCTCGCCTCACCTTGGTGCGCGTGCGCAGGAGGAGCGGGGCGTACTTCTCGCGGGCAAAGTCGGCCAGGCTCCAGCGGCAGAAGGGCAGGGGCACGCACTCCCGCCCGCCCTTGGCATCATCCAGCTGCGCCAGCAGGTCCCGCGTGGAGCTGGACGGGGCGAACACCTGCGAGCCCAAGGGGTCGGCGGTGGGGGGCAGGAGGACGGCTGGCGAGGTGCACACCTGGGAGGTGGGCGGCAGGACGGTGACGACGTGGTGGCCCGAGGGGTCGCAGCGGGTGAAGGCTTGCACCGTGGTGGTGATCTGGGTGCTGGTGGTCACGCCGGGGTGACCATAAGGGGATGGGTGGCAGGCGTGGTTGTCGTTGGCGTCGGCGAGCTCCTGGGGTTGGATCTGGATGACCCGCGAGGAGCAAGGGCTGTGGGGCAGAGAGGAAAGGAGAAGAGGAGGGCTTGAGGAGGAGAAGGTATTGAGGTTGAGAGCAGCAGTCACCCCACGTTTTTTGGTGGGGGGACCTATGGGGTCAGCCCCAAGCCGGCCAGCCCAGCGCTGGTACCTGTAGAAGCAGCAGAGGATGTCGAGCCGGCGCCTCTCTCGGCGGTGCAGGTCCAGGCTCAGGATGGCGGGGAAGACAAACAGCACCATGGCGAAGTTGAACACAACCACCACGGCAGCCTGCAGGCAAGGGGAGGGGAACGTGTTCACAGAGGGGTCTGGCCGTCCCTTCCTGCCCTCCCCAGACAGGGTCCCTGGCCTCACCTGGAGGGAGAAGGCACGCAGGGCAGGGATGGGCACCAGGGCTGCCATGAAGAAGGCGATCATGTTGCTGACAGAGGTGAGAGCCACGCTGGTCCCTGTGCGCTTCAGGCACTCGCCCGTCCGCTCCTGTGGGCGCAGAGGGAGAGGGCAGTGAGAGGGGCTGTGGGGAGGTGGCAGAGGATCGGGGAGAGCCCCTTGGACAGGGCTCAGTGCTCACCTTGAAGGGGACGTGCTGGCCAGTCTGGGTGAAGGCGTGAGCCAAGAGGAACATGTCGTCCACACCGATGCCGAGGGCCAGGAAGGGCAGAACCTGTCAGAGAGCAGCTGGTGTCGGTGTATGGACGTGGCCGCCACGTGGGAGGCTACACGGCCACCCCACGGCTCCCAGAGCCCCACCAGCCCTGCACTACCTGGCTCTTCCTCCAGTACCTACCTGGGTGGTGGCTGCGTTGAAGGAGATGCCCAGCAGCGAGCAAAGCCCCAGACCAGAGGCCACGGACAGAGCCACAAGTAGGACCCCGGCCAGGCCCACAGCTCCCTGGGACTTGGAGCAGTCCCAGCGCAGCATGGTGACGCAGGCGTAGGCCAGCTGGAAGAGCACAGCGAGTCAGCAGGGAGGGGAGGGAGAGGGGGAGGCGGGGAGGGACGGCAGGGGATGAGGAGAGGGGCACACGCACCATGAGGAGGTAGCCCCCGGCCACCCGGATGGCACTGACGTCAGAGAAGGACTTCATGATGTCGTTGAGCGTGGTGGTGGAGAAGGCGTGGACGCTCTGCGTGGCGTTGGGCGGGATGGAGTCCTGCGCCAGCTGCCGGAGGTGCAACCCGTCAGAGGAGGCAGGACTAGCCCCTCAACTCCCCAGTGAATCCCTCCCCTCAGCCACCCAGGGAGTCAGCATCACTGCTGAGGATCCCTGGGGACCCACCAGACCACAAGACAGCTGTGCCAGGACCCGTGGCCACGTGAAAACCCGGATGCAAGGGGAGATGCCAGGCAAAGCCTCCCCCCCTGCCCGGCCCCACACTTGAAGCTGCTCCCTCTGCCCACCTCCACGAATTTCCTCTGCCAGGCTTCCAAGATGGCGGCTGCCTTCTCCTCGCTCCAGCTGATGTCGTGGATCTCGTAGTCATCCTTGAAGTGTTCGAAGAGCTGCCGGGGGCTCATGAGGAGGAACATGGTCTGCAGGGCCTCGGCGCTGGGGGACAGGCACGCACCTCGCTGGGACCGGCTGCAGCGTCCCAGGATGCAGGAATGGCTCCATCCCCCACCCCACAGTTCCCAGCCCCACCGCAGGACCCAGGCACCACTCCCAACCCATCCCGTCCCCTTGCTCGGAAGCAATGCCCCCACTTACCAAGCCCCATGACGCTCCCCACCCCCCCACACACACACAACCCTCAGACAGCCCCACAGCCTCTCTTGCAGCCAGGGCAGGTTCCCATGGGCACACGGGTGAGGATGAGGATAAGGGAACCCCCTTCCCACCCCATCCCGGGGGCCAGTGCTGTGGCTGAGCCCCCACGCCGTGCCTGGGGATGCCTGCACCGCGGCGGCTCTCACCGTAGCAGCTTGCCCTGGGAGTCTTTGGTCGTGCCACCTAAAATCAGCTCCTGCTGCCAGCGCATGAACTTCCTGGAGAAGCCGTGGCAGCCCCCGGAGAGCTCGGCTGGGATGTCGGGGCTCTGTGGGCAGAGGGGAGGCATCAGAGCTGCGGCGCAGGCAGGAGAGCAGCGAGCTCCACACCCCTCCTAGCTCCCGTGGGCCGTGGCCTACCTGCTGGCTCTGCTTGTTGGGGGCACTGGAGGGGCACTGGGGGTCCCGGGGGTCCAGGCAGGGCCGCTCCATGTAAGCCTGCCCCACCTCTGCCTTGTCCAGCAGCTCTTTGAAGCCTTCCAGAGACGTGAACTGCCCCAGCTCCTCCATCAGCTGCAGAGGGTCCAGGTTGCTCCACTGGATGTCCGGGCGGCCCCTGGGGAGGGAGAGAGCAGGGCTGGGGTGATGGGAGATGCCGAACCCAGGACGGTACCACCCCACGGGCCCCGGGGTCGCCCTCGAAGGACACAGAGGAGCAGCCTCTGGGTCCCCAGCGCAGCCTCAGCTCGCTCCTGGGGCTGCCTGGGGCTGCNCCTGATCCTGTTAGGCTGGGACAAAGCCAGGGGGGAGCCAGCCCCGCCGCCCGGCCCCGCTTTGTGCGAGCAGTCAGGCCGATTACTGCCCGCGGGCTAACGTCTTGATAGAGGGAAACAGGCAGGCCAGGGCTCTGGGCAGCCCCTCCAGCCCTGCCTTGCCGTCTTCCCCCAGGCTGGAGGTTTGGAGGCTCAGCAGAGGGTCTGGAGGGCTCGGGACAGTGCTGGGAGCTGGCCACAGACCGGGCCCTTGGAGATCCAGTGGGATCCCATGGGATTTGGGTGCCTGGGCAATGGGGCTTTTCCACTGCCTGCAGAAGCCCTGCTGTCTCCATCCCAGCCGGGGTGCTGGGGGCCAGCTCCCAGCCTCACTCGGCTTCTTTTTAAGACAGAAAGGACACACACACACACACACACACAAAAAGCCAATAACCCAGCCCAGTGCTCCAAAGAGGGGAAGAAAAAGCCCCAAGCAAGTGTGGGCTCTGGGGAGAAACGCAGCCTAATAATTCATGAAGGCTGGCTGGGCCAGAGCCGGCCACTCAGGATTCCCACATACCAACCCAAGCTGCCGCTGCTTCCAAAGAGAGCCCCTTTTATCTGCTTTCCCTTGCTTCACTGAGCCAGGGCAAATCCTTTTGTCTTTCCATAGATTGCTGCTCTTTGTTCTCCCAGCTCCCGCCCTGTTCACCCCTCCCTCAGCCTTAAAAAGGGGGACGAGTCCCCATGGGCTGGCCGGGGCTCAGCTCAGCTGGGGTGCCTGAGGGGCACCCGCTCGCCCAGCAGCAAGGAGCCACTGGTCCCAGGGCTGCTGTGGGTTCCAGGGCCGCTGTGGGTGCCACGCTGCCTGCCACAGACCCCAGCACCAGGCCGCTGCCCACCCTGGCCAACGATGCCACCAACATCAAGGGGGATCACTTGGCATGGCCACCTCCGGCCCGCTCACTCCCAGCTGCTCCCCGGGCTGGAATTGGTGGGGGGGGGGGAAACATGAGGTCTTGTGGAGGCAAAGCCAGAACCCCCAGTCCTGGCTGGGGATGCTGCAGCCCCTTTCCCCTCCTCCCATCCAGCAGCAGCCTGAATAAGGCCACTATTTCATCTGTTTGGCAAGGGGCAGCTTTCAGAGCAGCATTAGCATGAGAAAGCACAGGGCTGCCGTTTGCTGACAATACACAAGCCCCTCGGCTCTCTGGACAAACACACGCGTAAACAGAAGGAATGTGGGAGGGGGAGGCTCCTCCCACCCAGCCCGGGGTCCCCAGGCGTGGGGAGATGGTCACCCACCACCCACCCTGGAGACTCTGGGACTCAGCAGTGTGGGGGTCTCCTCGCCATTATGGCACCCACAAAGTGTTGGTGTGAGGGGAGAAGCCTCCAGGGACCGGCCTGCAGCCCCTGGCCCTGCTTCCCAGCCCCTGTGTGAGAGCATGGCATGACAAGGGTGAGCATGGCAAGGGTGGGCATGCCCCTGCCACTGAGGTCAGGTGGAGGAGGACAGGGACCTGTTCCTGGTGTGTTGGCTCGCCAGGACAAGCCACGGTGGTGGAACCATCCTGAGGCCGAGTAGACCAAGCAGCAGCACCGAGGGGGACATTGTGGCAACGGCGCTAAGTTGCATGAAGAGGTCAAGCACAGCCCCTTGGCAGCCCCCCCAACACCCTGTGCCAGACCCCCAGACTCACGGGAGGTAGGCTGAGCCTCCCTGCAGCTTGGAGCCTTCCCAGAAGCAGTCCAGCGGCGTCAGGATCACACAGGGGAACAGCTTCTCTATCATCTGCAGGAGGAGGAGATGTAAAGAGTAATGAGGGACGGATCAGGCCCTCCTTTTTCTCCCCAAGACAGCCTTCTTGGGCTGCCCAAACCTGCACCCTCCCACATGGGGCATGCAGAGCCTGGGGCTGTGGCAAGCCCCGACCTCATTGCACCCCATCTAGCGCCCGTTTCTTGGGGGCTCAGGGGGTCCGTCCGTGCCCAGCGCTCACTCACCCTCTCGATCATGCCATTCTCAATGATGGGGACACCTGACTTGTAGCAGATCTTGTTCAAATCCCACGATCTGGAAAAGCAGAAGGAGGAGCTGAAGATGGGCATCATCGTGCTGGGGACGTTGGCAAGGGGCGTGGGGACACACACACACACACACACACACACACACACGCACACGCACAGGACATCGCAGGGGTCCCCGTCCCCTCTGTCCGGAGCCGGACTCACTTTCCGTACAGCGAGACTTGGACTTTGCTGGCGGCCAAGGCCGCCTCGAGGTGGAGCTGGAGGGCCTCCTGCGTCAGGATGTTCTCCCCGTCCCTCTTTGGGGTCTGGATCAACATCTGGGAGGTGTAGACCGACTCCTCGCCCAGCTTCTCCTTGGTGTAGCGCAGCTCCTGGCTCACCCGGCTACCCGCTGTGGAAGGGGATCACCACGTGCCCTGTCAGTGCCAAGGCTGGCAGAGCCCACCCCCGTCCCACCGACCCACGGCGATGCCCAGGGAAGGGGCAGGCAGCAGTGAGGCCCCCCCCTCAAACACCAGATGATGATGCCACGTCAACCTGGGGGAAGTTTCTTGCCATGGGGGGTTCCACAACGGCTGCGCGCCCAGAGGACTCAATCTGGGAGCATCCCAGCCCACACTGGAGCAGGCATCCCCCCTTCCCCCCACAGCACAGGTATTTCCAGGCCCAGAGTAGTTCGTGGGCTTTGCTTTGCCCAGAAAGAAAACCACCCCACAGCTGGTGCAGCGGATGGGGCTCATTGCAGCGAGCGGCACGGGGGACACCCCACTTCATCACCTCCCTGCCCAAGCTGCTCCCTGGCATCTCCAGGTGGGCAGCATTCCGGCCAGGGAAGGGGTGTAGGCAGAGGCAGGCAACCCCAAACCCTGCAGGTACAGGCTGCCCCGGGATGGGCTGGGGGACAGGGGATGGGCAACGGCACTGGGGAGCTCCATGGGACTCACCCCTGGGGCAGGGGGGGCTGCTGCAGCACGGTGGGGCCGGGCTTGCTAGGAGAAGCTGCCACAGACGGCAGAGAACCAGCCTCTTGGCTGGCACAGCCAGGGCTGAGCTCAGACTCTGCCTGGCCTGCGTGGCACAGCACGGAGCTGGGGCCAAGTGACCTCCCTCCCCACCGGGCGCAGGGTTCCCTGCACAGCCAAGGAAGGACGGCACAGCCACAGCAGGGTGAGAGGCTGATCCCCACACCCCTCCCCAAGCCAAACACCCGGCTGCCCTGCTCCCACACTGCTGCCTGGGGGAGGAGGGGGGGATGCTGCACGCAGCCCCCAGCCCAGTGCCACCCACGAGGGATACCCCAGGGTGCCTGGGCTCGGGCAGCGCTGCTGGCAGGGGGGTGCCGGCTCCTGCCCAGCCCTGGCTGCTGGGGAAGAGGAAGATGGGGGTCAGGCTTGATGTGTGCCGGGACGCTCCCTTGGCGAGAGGCGGGGACCCCGGCGGGCCTGGCCCCCGGCCAGCGCCGAGGAGGCCAGAGCAGACCGCAAATAAGGAGCAGAATCTTCCCTTTTAATGACTTATTATATGGGTTGGTGTTTTTTTGGGTGGGTTGGGTTGGGTTTTTTTTTTTTCCCCTCCCCTCTTCCCTTGGTTTTTGGGAACGAGGAGTGGGGGGGGGGGGGAAGTGTCTTTATTGTTCCTGGCTGGGCTGGGGAGCAGCTGGTGTCCATCAGATGCCAGTGAGGATGGAGGATGTGCCAGGGCTAGGGATGGTGGAGGGACACACACACACACACACACNGGCTGGGAGGTCGGGCAGGAGGTATGCTGAGCTGCTCTGATCTCAGCCGCACCACCCACGCCGAGCCCGGGCGGGTGGTGGGACACGGTGATGGGAGGAGAGGGAAGGGAAGGGGAGGGGGGGTGTGCAGCACCATCACCGCTGCTCAAAAAGGGACACATCCTGCTGCCCCCCACCTCCATCTCCACCCTGCACGGCCGCAGGAGCAGAACATCTGCAGGCAGGGAGCGGGATGGGACAGGGACTGGGGGAGGGGGGAGTCCCCAAAAAATTAAAGAAGAAGAAAGAAAGGAAAGGGGGAAAAAAAAAAAAAAGAGAAAGAGAGAGAGAGAAAATAAAAAGCCGTCCCTTGTAATTAGTGTTAATTTGGAACAGGGCACTGCGAGCCGTCAGTAAGCTTCAAAGGCCGTGAGGAAGCCTCAAATTCCAACACCCTAATTAACCAAAGAGCAACATGAAAAGACAAGGCAGCGCACACAGGGCTGCCAAGGACACTTCAAACGGGCGCGCGCCCGCGGCCGGCTGGGCCCCGGGATGGGGCGAGACGCCCCACGCAGCCCCCTGGCCTGGGGAGGGGGCTGGGGAGGCACCCCGATACCAACAATGAGCACATTAATGAGGAACTGTATGTAAATTCTTTCTTTTTCTTTCTTTTTTTCTTTTTTTTTTTCCCCCCCCCCCCCCCCTTTTACTCCAATTAACAAAGGGAGCCCTTGGCTTTTTCATGCAAAGGGCCCTCTGGTTCCAATCAGGCACCGGGTCCTGCTTATTAACAGCCCACTCTGATTCCCAGCAGGGTTTGGCTTCACCCCCCCCCTCCTCCCAGATCTTCACACTACACAAAGTGACCCCCGGCATCCCACTCCCCAAAAAGCCCCATGGAAGGGTGTGAGGGCAGGCAGGTCCCCAGAGGCATCCTCCCTGGGATGGGCATTGCCCTGGGTACCACTGCCTGGGGGGGGCTTCACAGGGTGGAAACATACAGCAGCGTGGGCTGGAGGGTGGATGGGACCCCCACGCCCACCCTGCACCCTGAACACGGTGAGGGCTGTGCAGCAGGCTCCCGTGGTGCCCAAGTTGGGGAGGGGGCTGGTGTCCCCAGCAGCGAGGGTGGCTGCGTGTGCAGCTGCCTCCCTCCCGCAGGCCACACCAGGGGAGCCCTCCCCGTAATTACAGCATCTGCTGCAAAATTACAGAGCGGGGTTGGAGCCTCCCTGCCCCCTTCCTGGCCACCCTGCCTCAGCTGCACCCCTCCACCATTGCTCCCCAAACCCGCCTGGCACAGGACCCACCGCCGCGGCCCCGGTGCTGCAGCCGCCTCACCCTTGGCCAGTGGGACTGGCTTGGGGCCTCAGCTGCCCCGGTGGGTGCAGGGACCACAGTACCTCCTGCCCAGTGCCAGCCCCCAAACACCCTCCAGCAATGAGAGGGAAAAGGCTTTCTCCTGCTCCCAGGTAGGACAGAACCTCCAGCCCTCCCTGTTGTCCTCCCTACGCTGGAAGGGGTCTGACCCAAGCTTACCCCACCTGCCCCCGGAGACTGCCAGCATCCCCTGGACTCAGCTCAAGAGGGTTTGGGGGGGGTCAGAGGAGCCTATCTATGCTGGGTCCTGCAGCTCCTGGTGCAGCTGCAAGCCCCTCAGGCACAGGGCTCACCCCCAGGCAGCTGCCCTGACAAGGCAGCAAGGGTACATCCCATCACGCTTAATGGGGTCACGGGGTACACAAACCCCACAGCAGCTCTGTCCCCACGTGCCCATGGGCAAGGGGCAGCGTGTCTGGGCAGCACTGGGAGGGCAGTGGGTCACGGCAGGCAGCCAGCCCCACATTGAGCCCTGGCTGGCATGGGACGTGCTGGAGGCCACAATGGGGCACCCATGTCCCTCCCAGATGGATGCTGCTGCAAGGACCGCTCTGTGCCCCTCTCTGTGTCAAGGATGTTGGCAACAGCAGTGCCACCGCTCTGCAGAAGGGACCTGGGCATTGCTGGCAGCTGTCACCACCCCCGCTTGGGGGATCTGGGTGGGACAGGGTGGCAAAGAGGGAGCATGTCTGAGTATGTCCTTGCTTGGCCTCCAAACACCAGGCCCAGTCCTCCTGCCTGGCATAATGGGGCTATGGGATGCAGTGACAAATGTGGCGTGTCCCGGACTCAGCTGATACACGAGGGGATGCTGCAGCTCCATCCCAGAGCCTGTCCAGCCCTGCCTCTGGCTCCAGCCGTGCCCCTCAGCGAGGGAAGAACTGGGAGCAGTAAGTGTGGGGGTCATCCTCTGAGGAGCAGTCCCCTTTACGCAGCACAACATCCCCCTGCCAGGGCTTGAAACCCCTGCTTCAGCCCAGAGCTGGGAGGGGGGGGGGACACGGTCACGTGGAGACCCTCTGCGAAAAGCCCCCTCTGCTGCAACCAGGGACACTCGGGGAGGCAAACACCGCGCTCTGGAGCCGTCCCTGTGGCAGAAGCACCAGTCCCTGGGCGATTAAGACGAGGAGGGGGGCATCAGAGAGCTGGCAGCATCCTCCCGTGCACCGTCCATCCCGCATCCCGGCGGGGGGATCCCGCATCCCAGCGCAGCTCTCCCGGCCACCGCCGCTTCCCCGTGCCGAGCGCTGAGCAAGACAGAGGCCACCTTCAAAGTGTTGTGGGGCGGATTAGCTGGATTAGGGAGGCAGTGAAAGGACCCATGCTGCTCCGGAGGAAGTCTCGCCCAGGGCACGCTGAAAGAGCCATTTTTACCTGTCCCCCTTGGCCGCTACCGCCGGCTTCGCCAAAAGCCCCGCGGGCCCCGTCCTGTCAAAACACGTCCTGGCGGCCCCATTCACCCCACAGCGCTGGGGAAGAAAGGGGGGGTCGGGGTGGTAGGGGGGTGGCAGATGGGTGTCCCCAGCTGTGGGTTCACCCAAGGGGCTGCCAGCACCCAGCCGAGCCCCGAGGGCTGGCACAAGACGGGGGAATGGCTTCAGAAAGCCATTGGCGGAGGGGCTGAAAGGGCCGCTTTGGGGCCAGCTCCCCGGCTCCGGCCAAGACCCCTTTTTTTGTTTAACAGCAAAGCTAAATTAACGTCGTTATTACCCCAAATATCGGGGCAGCAGTTCCCANGAGGGGGGAAAAAAAAAGGGGAAGGGGTGGGGGGAGAAAGAGGAGATTCAGTTGGGAACTATTCACCGCTAAGACTCCTGTCAGCATTGACATAAATTTCCACTGGTGTTGGCATTTAGGCATTTGCCATTTCCATATGTATAGGGCTGCCTGTACTAATTATGCTAATCACCCCCTCTGTTGGCTGCTGTGAAAAATGGCCACATTAGGCACTCCACTGCTTGCTAATGTCACTTAATGTGTGGTTGAAACATACATTCATCCCCTTCTGAATGGTGAAATTTTTCCACATTGCTGGCTTCATTCAGGCAAGAAATGAATTTTTTGAACTCAGACCACTTTTCCAGGCCCGAGGGAGAGGCAGATAATAAAACCCTCTTCTCGGGCCCTGGCGCTGCCCCCTCCCAGTCACCAAATAACACTTAAAACGAAGGGAGGGGGGTGAAGAAAAAAAAAGAGTCCCTTCCCTAAGCCCGTGGATATGTCTCAGTTTAAAACCAAAAAACAACCTCACAAGACCCCCCTCCACTTTCTAGGAAACAAAATGTATCTCTGTCTATTTATCTATATATATATAAAGTTGAGAAGCAAAACTAACTGGGTAGAGGCAGATAACTCACAGCCATCTGTAAAGAGTCTCACAGTCTCTTTGGGTTAATTAGGAAAGTTTTCCAACCCCCCCTCCGCCAAAAAGAAAAAGCTGACTGAGCTGTCAAGGAAGGGAAAAGGAAAAGCAAGAGGTTTCACGCTCGTCTCCTGAAGAGAAATAAAGGCAAACTGCCTGCCCTCCTATCTTCAGAATGGTGAGGGGCTGCTGGACGAGTCCCCTCCCCTCCTGCTCGGAGAAGAAAGGTCCTTTTGGAGCCAGCTGGGGCTGTGAGGGAGAAGGTGCTTTGGAGCAGAGGGCAAAGTCAGCCAGGACAACTTGGGGATAACGGGGACCTCAGCACTCTGTGGCAGCAATGCCCCAGCTGCCCTTCGCTCTGAGCCCCCAAGGATGGGGGGGGGGGCATGAGGTCCCCAAGGGTGTCCAGACCCCGCAAACAGAGAAGACTGCAGGGTCCCAAAGGAAAAAAAAAATCCCCTCCCCCCTCAGGCTGGGCAGTAGGGTCCCTAGAGCAGTGCTGAAGACCCTGAGAAAAGCAGGGACCCGCTCTGGATGCCCATCTGGGGATGGAGCAGGGCCATGGCAGCCCAGGAGCTACTCCCTGGGCTCAAGGCCAGCTCACAGTAAATCCCAAGGGAACAAGGTGCCATCACAGCCCTGCACAGCCCCCTAAACTCACACCACGTCTTTGCCTGCTCCTTTTTCAGCCCCTGCGCCGTCGTCTCACCCCACAAGACTCAGCCTCCAGCAGCAACAAGACCACCCACCTCTCCCCCCCGTGCCCACCCAGGAATGACCACGGCACCCCACTCCCACCCCCAACAGCTGCTGCCCCAAACTCCCCCGTGGGTCCCGCCGCACACAGTGGGGACAGAGGCTGGGAAGAGAGGCCACACAGACAGCCTCCCCAGGGCAGAGGCAGGGTGGGGAGGGTGTTCAATCCCCATCCTGGGCTTTCTCATTCCTGATACTCCTCTGTCTGCAAAGATGGAGCCAGACACGCTCTCCTCTCCCGCTTGCCCCTGCCGTGGGGAATCCCTGCCCTGGGTGCTGGGGAGGGCACGCTCCGTGCCAAGGCCTGTTGCAGACATCAAGGAGGGACAGCGGCTATTGCCAAGGGGGTTGGGGTGGGGGGAGTGTCTCAGCTTCACGCCCCAAGCCGGGAATAAGGCAGCAAATTCCTCTCTCCTCGTAGCACACATCTCATTTCACATCTCGGGGGGGGGGGGTCGTCGCTGACCCCTCCTGGAAAGGGACGGGGTGTTCTCCGGGGAGACTCGGCGGCTGCGCGGGGTGCTCGGCTGTTCCGGTTAGGAATTAACCCGGCCTTCCTTTGAACCAGCCCTCGGTGCTATAAATCAGGCAGAGCCATTCACCACCCAAGGCTCTGGCTGCCCGGAGCTCGCCTCCCCGGCCCCTCGGCCCTACAGACACCCTGGGAGAGCCGGGAACAGCTGCCAGGTGTCTGGAGGTAACTCAACACTCGCCGCTAGCCCGGGATTTCAAAGCCTTCGAGGGGGCTAATTGCTTCGGAGGAGCCTAATTGAACATTTCCACAGTCGAGGCCAATTTATGGGGTGATGCGGCCTCCTCCCATCTCCCAAACAGAGATGTGGGTCAGGGATACCCTCAGGACACCGTAAGCCCACGGGGCAGAGGATAAACCAGCTCCCCCACCAAGTTGGGACAGGGGACCGTGCGCTTTCCCACGGTAGCCCAGGCTCAGGGGGACCCGTCAAGAGACTTGCCATCAGCATGGTCCCGGTGCTGACCCCAGCCTCGGACCCAAGGCAGGGCTGCCCAGCCCATTTCCCTGGCAAAGGGCTCACACAACAGCACGGTGCCCCCGTGGGAAGCAGCTACCTTCCTCCCCAGCCTGCCAGGTCCCCAGCTCCAGCACAGGGTCACGCTCTGCTCCTGGGGGGCTGGGACCTCACCTGGGTGAGGCAGTGAGCAAAAACCAGCCCACATCCCTCAGCCCGTCCAGGCAGAGGCAGGTGATGGGGTACACACCAGCTTCAGGGAGTTATGAGAGACTTCAAAGAACCCCAAACAACCCTGCCTCTGAGCTGGGAACCTACTGGCCTAGGATGATGGGGCTAAGACTCCCTGCACACGTTGTCCTGCCCCTTAGACGTCCCACAGTGCTGCCTCAGGGCAGGGATAGACCATGGCTCTGCATCCATTTCCCAGATGATACCCAGAGAGGGCAATATCTGCGGTTCACCGGCACCCTGAGGATCCCAAAACTTTGCAGCCAAGCCGATGAGGCATCACACCTGCCATCCTGGGGCAAAAGCTGCACTGCCTCGACCTGGCACAGCGGTACCAGGCTCACCACAGAGGGAGGCACATGCCAGCCACTCTGCCACATACCTGGGAGAAAGCAGTGGCCGAGAAAAATCCTAAAGCAGCGTCAAGTGCTCAGGATCCAACTACATTGCCTGGGAAATTGTGTCCTGCTCAGCCCAGGCCTTTCTGCCCCACAGTAATGCACATCCCCACACCAGCAGCACAGGCTCCAAAGATGCAGAAGCAGAAGCCAACGGAGAGGCAAAGACCCTTGGAGGGTTATGAGGAAGGGAAGCAGCACCACAGCTGATACAAGAGACGAAGAGAGCCACTGCAAACCTTCCTTCCATATCCTGACCCACAAATGCCTGTCAGGCATCCAGCAAGGCTGAAACCACCCCGGCCACATCATTCTTGGTGGTTGCAGGTAGTGCCAACTCCCGAGGACAGCCTCCACAAGTACACCAGGGCCATGCCACACAGGAGCAACGCGTGGAAGGGGGTCTGCCTCAAGTGTACACTCCCAGGAGGGGAAGAGCCCTACCTGGAAGGCCAAGGGGATGCCCCAGGCAGCACCCTAGCATCACACCCCAGAGCAGGGGCTGTGTGCCTGGGAAGGGGCAGGACTCCACAGGTCAGCAGTGTTTCATCAGGGCACTAAAAAAACATCCATCTCCTGACACCAAAGAAGATGCCCCAGATAGAGAGAGTTCCTCAGAGAGGCCCCCCAGGATCTACATTACAGCCACACCACAGCACGGGGAAACAGCTCCCACCAGTCCCTCCTGGCCGTACCCACGCGAGCAGGGAAGCGCAGAGGAGCACAGAGCGAGTGTGCAAGGAGCAGAGGGTTTCTGGGCACTTCCAGGCAGTCCCAGCCTCAGTCCCAGCCNTTGCTGGGCGCGTCCCGGCAGTCCCCGCCTCAGTCCCAGCCCCATAGCAGAGGGTTTCTGGGCACTTCCAGGCAGTCCCAGCCTCAGTCCCAGCCCCATAGCAGAGGGTTTCTGGGCACTTCCAGGCAGTCCCAGCCTCAGTCCCAGCCCCATCCCACTCTCCACCCTAACGTTGCCCCCAAGGCTCGTTCCCCCAGAAAGGGGAACAACCACAGTCACTTTTCCTGGCTGCAGTCACACAAAACACAACCCCAAAAAGCACAATAAAAAAAATCCAACGGAGCCAGAGCCACGATCCGAATTGAGGGAAGCACGGAGGGAGCACGTCCCTCCTCCAGCAGAACAGGAGGTATCACTGGATTTCTCTGCTACGTGTTGCAGAGGGAAAGGATGATGGAGATGAAGTGTGGGGCAGGGGGACAAGCACCCGTGGGGAAGCAGGTGAGAGAGCCAGCAGGCATTCCCGGGCAGGGGTGCGTGTGTGCATCTGTGTGTGAGCAGCCAGGGAGCACAAGGCCTGCTGCTTTTTTTTTTAAATTAAAAAAAAAAAAAAAAAAGGGGGTGGGTGAGCAAAGTTGCTTCTATTGTTGAACCAAATCCAAGAGTAGCTGAGGACCACACAGGGAGCGGGGCGTGGGGGAGGAGGCAGCGCTCCCGCACAAAGATGGCTGACACCCCTCCGCTGAGCAACATCTGCCCCTGCACAGCACCCTGCCGGGGACCCCAGCCTGGGAGACACCCCCCCTCAGCCAGAGCCTGGCAGGGATGGGGAGAAGGGGGGTGTATGTGTGTGTGTGTGTGTGCCATGCAGGGTGCTGGCCCCCACCTCCTCGCAACCCCCGGAGCAGGATTGAGGCAGAGAGGGAAGGCAAATCCCAGCAGCGGGGAACAGAGCTACGGGGAGAAGGGAGAGGGAAAAAAAAAAATCCACGCCGCGGTTATTAATAACAAAGGAGGGAGATGAGCCGTTTCCACTCGGAAACTGGGGATTTGCTCCTGTGCCTGACCCTGCCTGCTCCTCCGGGCAAGGGTCCGGAGCTGGGACCGGCAGCCCCTCCGGAGGCTGTTCCCGCGGGGAACGGGGCTCGTCGGCCGGTGAATCCACGCGTGGAGCCCCGCGCGTTTCAGCCGGGCACCAAACACCGTCCGTGCCACACGTGTCTGCGCGGCCGGGGAACGCGAACGCACCTTTGCGTTGGAGACCCCCCCCCCCCCCACGCCGGGACACGCGTGGGGAGGGAGGGGACGGGGGTGTCCCGTAGCAACTCAGCACCGCACACCCGCGACACGCCGCACCTCTCCGCTCGCGGGACGCTCGGTGGCATCATCCCCCTCCTCCTCCTCCTCCTCCCGCCCTGTCACCTGCCTCCGAGCCGTCCCCCGCACCTCCGTGCCCCGTGGGGGGTGCGGGTTACAGCCACGCACACGAAAGCCTCGCGCCCGGGAGCGGGACCGTTCCCACGGGCGGCCGAACCCGCGGGGGCAGCGCTTACCTTCCACCCAGAGGTGCTCGATGTCGGTCTCGATGGAGGCCACCCGCAGCCCCACGGCCAGAGCCCCGAACACCAGCAACCCCACGAACAGCACCTTCCCGCAGTGCCGCTGGATCCGGCAGCCCAGGGCGAAGAGCAGCGCCTGAAAGCGGGCCCGTAGCCACAGCGGAGCCCTTCGGCCCACGGCCCTGCCCTGCGTGGGGAGAAGAGACGAGGCTCAGGCTGGCAGCGCGTCCCTTACGGGGATGGATGTCGCGGCGAGGCGGGATGCGCTGCGCTCCGTGCGCTCCGTGGCCGCGCATCCTCCGGTACCCGCGATGCTGGGGGCTCGCAGCCGGCGGGTCCCCGACACGGGGTGAGGGGTGGGGGGGAACCCCACACCCGCTCCTCCCGCCCTTGCCCGGCTGCTCCGCGCTCCCCCGAACCCCTCCTCCTCCTCCCGCGGAGGAGCGGGCGACGGTCGCCCCTTACCTCGGGCAGCGGCTTGCGGCGGGGGACGCGGAGCGGCGGCGGCGGAGCGGAGCTGGGGGGCTCGGCCGGCATGGCCGGGGCGAGTAACGGGGCTGCGCACCCCCTCCCCCCGTTATGTGGGGCCGAGCGCCGCGGCCCCCATAGGCGCGGTGGGGCCGGTGCCGGTGCCGGTGCCGGTGCTGCGCGGGGCCGGTGCGGA
>WBNH01012519.1:6349-40007 GCA_013401255.1 Urocolius indicus
GGTGTCTGCGGAGATGTTTTCACATTCTCTCTCCGTGTTACTGCTGCCATTTTTTTACGACTGCCCAACAACTTCTTCTTCTTTTCAAATATGTTATTCACAGAGGCGTTACCTCCATCACTAATTGGCCAGGCCTGGGTCAGGTGCCACACAACAACTTCCATTTAAACATAAGGAAAAATTACTTTCCTATGAGGGTGAGGGAGCCCTGGTACATGCTGCCCAGGGAGGGTGTGGAGTCTCCTTTTCTGGAGGTTTTCAAAGTGCACCTGGATGTGTTCCTGTGTGACCTGGTTGAGGTGAACCTATTTTTATCAGAGATTTGGACTAGATGATCTCTAAAGATACCTTCCAATCTCTACCATTCTGTGATTCTGTGAAAGGCAACTTTCCCAACTACTAGGTGCATTTCAGAGAAATTGTATTCTATTCTGGAGATGGGATTGCAAAGAGATTCACCCTTTTGGAGATAAGAGAGGAGGTTTAATTCTTACCCATGTGGAGGAGCTTAGGTCTGCTAGCAAACAGGTGTGATCACATGTGTGGTAGGAGGTAAATGGAGGATACTTTTGAAGAAATGGGATTTAAAAGGACTCTACATTGTGACAGTAGGAGAAAATGTATTTATGTGACTTTGAGATGTGGTGTTTACTTGTGACTAGGCATGAATAATGTGGCCTTTTCAGATTTATGCTACTAAAAGATATTTACCATGTTACTCCATATGCTCCCATTATATATTGGTGTGCAAGCAATTGCCATGTGGCAAACTGCTGAGCTATGTGAAGCACAGGTGTGTGGAGCTGCTGGGGCTTATACTGTGTAGTCCACCTTATTAAGCAAAGAAGTACTTTAGCAATTATTCTTTCCCTAATTTTAACCAACACAGCTTCTATGTTAGGAAAGCCATATCCATTGCAAATCTCATTAATAGGTTCTTGTGCCATTGAATCCTAACATGGTACAGTCACGAGCAAATTGCATACATCAGCTCACAGCAGAACTTTGTATCAATTCACTCTGCTAGCCCTTCCTTGGGTGATGTGAAAATATTCTTTATCTAGAAATAATCACTCAGCTTTCTTGTAGCAACTCCAAGACATGAACAGGCCCTGGAAATAACACTGATACTAAACAAATTATTTCCTTCATCTTCAGTGAAACCTGGCATTGCTTTACTGAACTTTGCCTATCTCTTGACTTACTTGAAGGGACTATACAACTAAATTCTTAAAGGATAAATTATACCCAAGTTCTTATGCTGCCAAGCAGAACTCGCCTGGAGACTTACATAGCAAGAGCTGATGGAGTTGCAGGGACTGAATCACATCTGAAAGTCAGGATAGTGTCCCCTTCTAAAAAAATACTGGCATCCTGAGTAACTGGGGTTCTCATAAATCATCCAGCTGCCTTTTCCCACACATAGGTGGGACCGAGGACATAGGACCACATAGGACCACAGGCCAAAGTGGTCACTGATCCATTCATAGCAGTGGCCCCAGAAGCTCTTGTCTTCATAAAGAAGTGGTCTGCAAAATAAACATTTGCAAAGACTCATAGTCCATCCCAGCGACTGTGCTGAAGCAGGGTACTGGCATACTGGGGCTTCCACCATTTTTGGCAGTTTGCTGAAGTGAGAGCTATGAGCAAACAACTGTGATTGCATTTATATAACAGAGTTGTAATGCTATACCTGCAAAAAGTAACACAAAAGGGCCCATACTAAGCTGTGGGGAGATCTCCTTATTTGTCATTATTGTAGTTATGCCATTTATTGCATTTATCATGTGGGACTAATTTTTCTGGGTTCTGGGCTGATGCTATGTACAAGTGTATTATTGTGTAACTGTGAAGTGGACTACGCTTTCAGCTGGTATCAGCTGTTTTATGTGGTGCACCTGACTCGGTGGGGGATGTTTGTATCAAAATGGTTCTTCTCAGAATGTCCTTTGCCTGAAAGTAGGTCTGAAGCTCTCTTTCCCCACTCTTTTGATTACCTCTTGCCTAAATTTGTCTCATAGTAATTTTTTTTCTTTTTTCATTTGTGAGGGCAGATGAAGCTTGCTTCAGTTTCAAACATTGTCACCCACTTTATCCTGGCAGCAGGAAAAGTCTCCAGCTCCCATGGTGGTGTCAGCTTTTGCCTACTAATTCCTTGTATTGTGTTCAGACATGTTAGGAGGAAACAGTGATTAAAAGTTTCAGTCCCTTCCTGACGTGTGGTTAACTGCTGCATCTCTGAAGACTAAAAAAACTGAAATCAAATGGTTCTTGTTAGATATTTATCAGTGTATCTGAGTTATTGGCTAATATTGCAAATCAGTTTGTGTCAGTTCATTCCATTTTTTCACTTGGAAAGTCTGTTTTAAAAGTTCAAAAGGAGCAAACTGGGTTAAACTGAAGTTGCTTTCTGTCTGGAACCAGAAAGGATTGTTCTCTAATGCTAAAGCAGAGCACTTTAGCACTAAAGCACAGCTAGTAGGTTATAGGAAACTCTATTCCTCCATTTCAGAATCTCTCCTCTGTTGCTTTTTTTTTTTTCTTGTTTGATTCAAGGCTGGAACAAACCTTGACTTGTTCTATTCTGATTATCATTTTCTTGCACCTAAATTTTAGACTCTGAAAATAAACTGGTTCATGGACTATACAAAGCTGGTTACACAAATGTCAAATTGCCAGTGGGCGAGGCTTCAGATCAGAAGAAACTACTGCACTCTAAAACCAGATTTATGATCTTATGTATTTGGGGAAACTCATTCAAGCATGAAAAGTACTTGTCAACATGATTCATCTGTTAACTTGGCATGTAGATGAATGCCTGTGTAGATCTAATTTATTTAAAAGAACTGTATTTGCAACTACATAGTCACCACTTCCAGTGGAACAAATGAGTGTGGCTGTAAGGAGGGAGAGTAGGGCAAGGTTTGGAAGACCTAGTGGAGCACAGTTTTGCTTACAAGATTTCAGGCCAAAGAAAAGGGCTTTCAGTATTGTAACAAGAAAGGAAAGACGAGTGTGTTCTGGGGAAACAGATAGGGGGAATATGAGACCTCCATTTTCACATCCTTCTATCACAAACCACTTAACTATTGTTTTTAACTGTATCATTATTAAATGGCAGATGCTAAGGTGTACTCACCATTTCCAAACAGGTTAGATACCTTCCTGTCCTATTCAGTATATTCAGCCCTATTCTTCCAAGCTTTCTGAGTTACCTCAGAGCACCTTCCTTCATCCTGTTGGATTTCCTTGTCATGTTTGCTTGACTGTTGTACTTGATTTGATTTATAATTGCTATTACTATAAGCACACTGTTCAAGGCTTGATTTTTGCCTGGTGGCTGACTGGGTTGCTGACCTGGACTCGACGCCAATATGCAGTGTAGGCATGCAAGAAATAATACAGAATGTTAGTGCAAATTTGTCACACTACTTTAATGTCACATCTGACTGTATTTCAAAGTGGTATCCCTTGTGTATAGAATAATAGAATCCCTTAGGTTGCAAAAGACCGTTAAGATAGAGTCCAACTGTATGTCAAAATGGTGGGTAGATGTTTAGGATGATGAATGATGTAGAGAAACAGTTATTGCTGCATGGATTGCATGCGGGTTCTTTGAACAACAGATGTTAATGCAAGTAGCTGTGGATGGAAGGCCATAAAGCCTAGCCATGGAGGTCTTTGGCAACTTCACCACATACTTGCCTCACATAAGTGCACTATGTGTTTAGCACTGGCAGGAATACCTGTGTGCAGGTACCTGGCAGATCACTTACATAATAGCACCTGACTTGCTGATAGTCTGTGCTGAATTTAGCAACTGGTGTTTTCTCTGAATCTACTTTGCTGCAAAGTCCTTTTTGGAGCCAGTCTGGGCTAGTTCCTGTTTTGAGCTCTTGTAACCAGTCGTATGTATAAAATATGCAGAAGACATGCTCAGTCTTTCAATCATGACTCCCCTCAAGGAGCCAGCATCTTCTATGTTGTTTCAGATAGATTGAGTAAAACTGAATTTCTCATTACTTTGACTTGGTATTAACTCTTGCTGCTGGCTGCTTCTCAAAGATACATAGTCCTATGCACTTCATGTGTTAGATTTTGTCCTAACAAAATTAATTCTTTTCAGATCAGATTGGTTATATTTTTGGCCTACAGATGAACCAATCTCACACAGAAAACAGGTATTTTTCAATTCCAATATGGATGCTAGATATTTCCACCTGACATTTGACAAGGAACAAGTTCTTCATCAAAATGAATGAGAATTTTCATGTTCAGACACTAGCTAGTCAGCAGAGGAAGGGTTAATGAAGGGGTAGTTAATTTGAACAGGAAACATTGTTTTATGCTCATTAGCATAACAAGATTCCTGTTGCTTACTCCTTTCCAAACTTATCTATAAAACCCAGGAAGTATTAGCCAAGGAAAACTGAAGACTATGGCAGTATTCTAACAGCAAAGACAGCACTGGAATAACACTGCTAATCACCTATTTGTTAAAGTCTTACTGTTTGTTTTATTGCAGTTCAGTGAACAAAATCCTGTCATGGGATCTTAATCTCTCTCTCCAGCTATTTAATCTTAACCCTTGTAATTATTCTCCTACTCACGTGATCAGCAGCAATATCCACTCCTTCCCTCTTGTAATGACCTGATTTCAAAGTACTATTTCTCCTTGCTTTGGCTTTCAAGGGGTCAGACTGATGCTGTTTGAGATGGAACAAAATTTGTTCAGGTCCTGGCACTGGCTGCAGTCTACAGCTCTACTGAATTTTGTTTGCAAGAACAGAAGCCTCTGTCTAGAAGCTGATGAATGCTCTGAACTCCAGGAATGGGCCTGTGCTTAATGTGACAAGGCAGACCTGTACCATCAGTGAACACTAGTTCCTACACAGAGGTAGGGATTGTTAAATGACGCTGGATAGCTGCAGAAATCTCTCTTCCTGCAGAGTGAACTAACCAGGCCAAAACAGCTAATGCTGCAGAAATTTACAGCTAAAGAGTTCCTGTGTAAAGGAGGGTGAAGTTGCTGTTGGTCTGTGAAGCTGGTGAGCTGAAAGCAACCTTTCAGTCCATCAGGGCTTCTGAAAGACTCTTGGATTTCTAGTGTAGAGCTTTTGGCATCTCCATAAGTAGGCTCAGCAACTGAGATTCAGTGGGTATAAGAGGAAAAACAGTTTCGCTTCATGAGTGTTTATTGTTTTTGCCTTTAGCAGATATTGTGCAACAGAGTACAGGACCATCTCCAAGGCATGAGTTAACGCAGCTGTACAATATGTGACCATACTCTTTCCCCTCCCAGTCAGTGTTACACACCTCTCAGCTATGAACACTTCTGGTCCACTGAGCCCTGAAATGTCTATGGAATCAAGTAGAGGGAGTCCTATAGAAACACTCCCATACTGTGTGCCCAGGCTTGCAGCCAGCAGAAGAGAGGGACATAGGAGAACAACATGCACCCAACTCTTACCCCAAGGTAGAGTTAGAACAAGGATGGGGGTTGTGACAGCCCATCTAGGAAATGGGGACTGTTCTTGGGCAGCACAGACATTAGAGATGTACAAGTGGGCAATGGAAGACAGGTTTTAGTGTTACACTGGCACTGCAGGGAAAGGCCTTTTCTTTAGCTGAGTCCTTTTGAGGAAATAAGAATGCAGGATGGTTAAAGGGGAGAGCTGAAGAAAACAGGATAACTGAGAGAGACAACCCTCATGTTACATGTGGGAAAGCTCATTCCTGCCCCAGTCTGGATCATATGTGGGACTTGCACAGCACTCCAGACAAGGTGTTAGACAAGGTATTGCACAGCACTCTGGATAGCACAACGTTCTGGACAAAGTGTCAAGACTCAATGTCTTGGATACAAGATATGAGGGGTAGGACAGAAGGAATGACTGCTAAGATTTAAAAATAATAACAACAACAAAAAACCTAAAACCACAAGTCACAAATGTTTTACCAAAGCTAATGTAGAAGACATCAATTAGCTCACCTACAGCTGAGGTACATGAAGTCTGAGGTTTTTGTTATGTCTTTGGTTCCTTTGCATTCTTTGCTTTTGAATCTGTTCCAGGCTTCTCTAGAGAGATTCCTTGTTTTGCTTCTGCAGCTCCCTGCAGGATGCAAATGTGAATACGTGCAAGCACAGCATGTAGGTCTGAATCCATCAGGAGAGATGGAGACTGTGACAGATCAATTTCCCTCCTGCTGTGTGACATGTGATGCACATTGAACTCAGGGCTGAGGGAGAGCTCCTTTACTTGTCAAATCCAGCCCTGCTGCTGGAGTGTTTTCTTAGCTCTCCTGCTCAGTGGAGCTGCAGCAAACAATGGGTTTTAGCAAATCCTAGACTATTTAGTAAAGCAGATCCTTATTCATGTACACGCAAAGCTAATCTAGCATTACCAGGTTCTTTATAGGGTCAGGTTTTCTGTTTTTTTGGGGGTTCGTTTTTAAAATAATCGTCAATTGTTTTTTGTTTGTTTGTTTGTTTGTTTTTAAACCTGAAAGTGCTGGTAGTTAATATGTTTTGCAAGGGTATTGGCCACAACAGTGCCTTCCATGTGTATGTTGAGTATTACTGTAGCTGACTTCCCAGCTCGTGAGTGACACCTCCTGCCAAGGCATATTATTTGCTATGAAAGTCCAATTTAGGATTGACACTATGTGATAAATTAGTGCTACTATAAAACATTTCATGCTAAAGAGTGCTGAGAAGGGCAGGCAAGAAGGGCTGAAGGGCTTTGTGAGGTCTGGGTACTGCTCTAACTGTGACAGTGCTGATGTTACATAAACAATTTTACTGCCTTGCGTGACTTCTTCAGACCTGCTTTGTCCACCTGTTGCTTTCTTCTGGTCAGTGAGTCCAGCTGCTTGCTGTCTTTTTTAGCTTTTCTTGTTGAACAAGGCTTGGTCTTTTGATATGCTGCTGCTGTCTGGCACTTGATGTCTTGGGAGAGAGAAAAAAATCTCACATCATCCTAGGCTTACAGAGTGCCACTAGGCTGGTTTACAGACTTTCTGCATGGCATCAGTTGCAATACATGCTTGGAGGTAAGAGGTCCCAGCTTCACATTCTCTAATGATTCTGAAGTTACTCCCATTTTTGCTGCTCTTGGAGAAGAAGCAAGGAAGGGGAGTGTGGCACTTTCACTGGCCACTAGCATAAAGGACCTTTGCCAAAAGTCATAGTACTAGACCAACCTTAAGAAAAACCAAGTGATTGTCAGCTGTAAAGACTGATTCTACTGGAAATGTGTAATTTTATTGTTAACCTCAATTTGAGATAAATGGTCATTTTACAACTGTCATGAATTTCAAGAGCCTCCGCTAGACATTGTGTCTAGGCTACAATGAGAAAATGCCTGTACTACCCCTCACAAGAGAACTGACACAGACACAGGTTTACACTATCCTTTCCAAGGGCAGCTGTTGGAGCTCAGCAGGCTGCAACTTGGTGGCTCTGCTGGGCTAGGTGCTGCTGCCCCTTGTCCCCTTACCCTGGCCTTGTGGGAATTGGAGTGAAATGTGCTCACTTTGCTTCCAAGCATACTCTGCAGCTTCAGGGGCAGTCAGCATGGCAAATGGATGCATGGAGACCTTGAGAGGTTGAATCCAGTGGTCCTGGAAGAACACCAATTCATAGATTAGTATGTCTGCAGAAACCGTGTGCCAAGCCAAATGGGCATGCTCTTTTGTGGTCAGCGGAAAGTAACAACTGCTTCAGAGGTCCTGATGGGTAAATGAGCACAGCTTTGCTGGTAGCTTTTTTCCTGGCTGCTTGACCCACTGAGCTTCTTGAAGTACTCGTCCTTGCTGCCCAGATATTTCAACTGTCCACACAATAGCTGCACTTCTGCATTTCACAGCTCTGTATATACTTGTGCAGCCTGGGGATTGTGGTCTGCCATAATATCCTGGCCAGCCTGTGGCTGCTCAGCTGTTCACATGGCAACTCCTGAAATGTCTGGACAATGGGGTAGGAAACTGAGAAGGGTCAGGCAGTTGGGATAGCAACTGTTATCTCCATTTTCAGCTCGGAGGTCCCTTCTCATGAGTCATAAATCTACTGGGTTCTAAATCCCACTAGGATGTGATTTAGGCTTCCTAAATCTTGGTAAATCTAGTGCTTGATTTTCAAGGACATCTAAGCCAGGGCTTCAAAAGCGATGAGGATAACAGGAATCTCCATCATTTTGTTTTGATGTGAGATGGAGGCAGGGGGAGAAAACCAAACCTGAGATCCACAGAAGTTTAATTTTGAGATGGGCTGGATTCCAGTTCTTTTGAGTCTAGGACTCCAGAGGAGGCATAAGAGTTACTGTTACCAAGAGTTACTGTTAATGAAAAAATGGAGATTTAACCTCTTAAACTAATGAGAGCTTTGCAAAAATAAAGCACCCTTAGTTTCCAAATTCAATAAAGTATTTCTGTTCCTCTCTCATAGAGTGAAAAAGGGCTTAAACCCATGATTGCAATTGAGCAGAACTGTTGGATGAAATAGGAATTGGAGGTCCTGATAACAATGGTTTATCTTCCTCTTCAGTAACTTTTGTAACATTGCTGCTTCACGACCATGAAGAAAATACCTCTGAGTGTAACAGGGACAGGATCTTGGCAAATGTTCAGTAACATGAGATGGGCAGAAAGACTGTTTCTGTTTTTTATTTTGTCTCTGCTTGCATAACATCCGAATATAAATAAAAACTAAAAAAAACCCCACACAAACCACTAAATCACCACCCCCAAAATACCCAAAACAACTATCATGGGAAACAGCATGAGGAGCTGGAAAACTTCCAGGAAAATATCGCTCCTCTGCAGGTTATTGTGTGCACTCAAAATGGAGATTTCTAAAAATATCCTGGGTTGCAAACTCCTAGAGAAAATGATTCCTGCCCATCAGAAGCATGACAGTAAAAATATGCAGTGCAATGTTCACAGCAAAAATACGGAGAGCTAATCCACCCACTTTCATGGCATCTAGTGGCATTCCTCAGTTTTGGCAAAGGAAAATTCATCTAAGAGAGGTTATGGCGAAGGCTGTTGTGATGCCTGCTGGGTGAGCTGTGGCCCTTTCTGGACACTGGGTGGCAGCACATTATTAATATTACAGATAAGAATGCTAGGTTAAAAAAAAAATAAGATTAACCTCGCCAGAAACACTGTGAATTGCATGTGAATCATATATTGTATGTGATTACAATTCCACAGCAACTTGTAATGATTGCTTGGGAAACATCAATAAAGCCTATGTTACTGAAAAGAAAATCGATGTATTCCACTGAAAATAAGAAGCATGTATAAAAATACCCTTTTGTTAAATAGCTGGGTCATACAGGATAGTTTCTGGTGACTTGAGTTATGAACTAAACCTGAATGTTACGAATATAACACCTCTCCTACCTTCAAAAGGACACATAAAAGGACAAGAAGAGAGGCAGCTAGAGAAACTTGCTCTGAGGCCCTTGAGAAATGAGCAGTATCTCCTTGGACCTGCACAGCTCACTCCACATCCCTGGTAATTAGAGCACACTGGTGGGAATGCTTCTCTGCAAAGCACTATGTATGTATGCCAAAAGCCCAGGAGCTGGGTTACATCTTAGTATGGTTGTGAGTAGATGCTCTTTTCTCGCCACCCCTTGGCACTCTGTAAGGCAGAGGAGGAGGTGAGTAGTTCAGCTTTTTGCTCTGTTTAGAGATAAGGCTGGATGAAGCTAGATTGCTATTAAAAGGGGTAAATTACTCAAATTTTAATTGGAATATATTATTTTTAAGGTGTGGATATTACGGGATCCAAATTAATTATGCCTTTATGCAGCAGGAGATTCCTTCCACTTTGTTGCTCATAGCTAACCAGTCCAGGCTGGCAGAAGGGGCCAATAGTTTACCATTGCCATGGCCAAGCTAGGAGTCACTGGTATCACTGAACCGCCTCTTCTTTGGTGGACTCTCTCAGACCTAACTAAAGGGCAAAAACTGTAGGGTAGATTCTGCAAGGTGTGTGGAACTACCAGTGATGAAAGCCTTTGAAGTACGTTTGGGAAGAGAATGACACTTTAAGACTTAGAGCTAAGTGTAAGTATTAGTGTCAGGGAAGGATAGGATTGAAGAGTTTGAACTGGAAAAATCTGTGCAGGGCCAAGGTGAGATCTGATCATCTGATCTGGAGTAAGTGTCTCCTTTTTGTCTGCTGAAGGCTTCTTTTTGTTCCGGTTGCTCAGTTACAGTTGTCTGCTGTATTCATTTTGCATGGGCTCAATATAGTTTCCTTTTCTGGTAGCCTGGGGATAGTTTTCAGCAGAGGTCCTACAGAAGAACAGCGCAAAAGAGCCAAACAAGCTGCTTCTGCCCTTTGAAGAACAAAACTGTCTCCCGAAAGCCAGCTACTGAAAACAAACAGCTGTTATATGTCTGTGCTTTCCTTGGATTAGGACTTTGTTTGCTTCAGTTGACAAAGTCCCATGCCAGTGTGCAGACCAGAAAAGAACCATGAGGTCTGTGGTCAGCTGGGCATTTAAGCCAAAAAGATTCACGCCATTAAAGAGCCTTTACAAACCTCTAAACCTAGGAGCACATACTTTGAACATTCTAGCATGCAACTGGTGAATTTTTATACTGAAAATGGAACAGGGATTTTAGAGGTAGCCCTTACGATGCTAAACATTTCTGATCCCAGTGGTGGTGTAATGAGGGAAGCATCAAGAGGTCAAACTCCTAAAGTTCAACATAGTAGACGCCTTTCCTTCCTCAATGAATCTCAACGTCTCTTGGTTTTTTTTATGGCTACATGCAATCTGTCCCAATTCCTTCTGTGAGGTGATGGGTAGCAAAGGGCCTGTGTGCGAACGGTTTCTGTCTGTGCTTTTGTCCCTGCAGGCCACAGCATGGAGGGGATGTCTCCTTCCAAAGAGCATGTCTCTCTTAATAGTCACCCTGCACATTTGTTTACATGTGTCCTCATGCTTCCTTCCCTAGTAGCTGCTGCTCTTTCTTAAATATGTTTGAAGAGAGGTGTCATGTGCTCCTCTGGCTGTAGGTTTGGCTTATGCCTGGCTGCTTACATGGGTTTCTGAGTTGACTGGCAAAGGGCAGTTTGTGGTCTTCTCCCATGTAGATCACCATTGGAGCCCTTGCCGCCTCGGCTCTTGCCATTTACACATAACACAGCACCCATGGGTGAACTTGCATGGAAGCAGTAAACTCTGCAATGTATGCCCAATACAAATAGAAAGGTATCTGAACTGGGATGAAGGAATTGGCCTGATGTCTAAAACTGTTGAGGTCTTACAAGCTCCCTAGGATAGGATGGATCATTCCACTTGGAGGTTTCATTCCTAAAGAGCAGGGATGTGTCTTGTCTGGAAGGTCTTAAACAGTATCAGATTTCTTTGCTTATGTAAATGCACTCTTAGAAGAAGAGAAACAGGAGGCACATGCTCTGCTGCCTGTCTTGAAAGTTGACAAGATCCAAACAACTCTAGTGTGGGGGTTGACAGCAGGCCATGTTGTCAGAGCACTGCACCCAAGGAAACTGGAGGCTTCTAACTGCAAATAATGACCCAGATCGTGCCACAGATGGATTACGACAGAGATTAGATGACTTGCCCAGAGTCAAATAGTCTAATTTAGTCTGCAAGTCAGGGTAATGTTACTTTTTATATCTGCAATATATGAATGGCAAAACCTTGTGCGAGTTTTGTGTTACTATTGTATGATTTGGTACAAAGGTGCTTTCAGACTCTACAGCATCTTTTCCGTGCAAGTGCATGGCTAACACAGATGACCTTGCAGTCACAGAGTTGCTGGTTTGTTCTAATCTGTGTGTCCACCTTTCATAGGATTGCAACATACTGCAAGTAAAAATTGGCTTAGCACTGTTATCTTACTCTCTTTCACAGTGCAATAAAGGAATAATTTGGGGCTCTGACAGGTGCCATTTCTGATCCTTCACTATGATCCAGGAAGGATTCCTAGAATATAGATACCGAATCTCCTTGAACAGTGTCAGATAATGCCTCTATGCAGGAGCAGCGTGCCCTTCTGAGAGTTGTCTTCTGTACACATTGCACTGATTGTATGAACCTGCCTGAACACAACTCCACATTAAGCCCTGCAGTGTTGTCACACTAAGCAGCATACAAGATCTTACCAAAAAACCATGAAGACATGGAAGGAAGTCTCTGTCTTTCGGGGTTAAAGGTCTCTAGAAAAATTTCACATCTTTGGTTCCTCTGACAAATGCTTTATCTAAGTCCTAGAGCACATTTTCTTTTTAGGGAGAATTAACAGTTTAAAAGAGAATATGAGTCAAGGAGACCATGAAAGATCTGCAGAATCCTCACAAAAGAGGAGAGCAGAAAATCTGTAGCAAAGAGGTGGACTGTGCAGGGAGAGTTTTACTTGTCTATACAGCTGCTTATAGAGTATATGGCTCCTCGGTGAGGCTAAGCAGTGCATCAGAGGCCAGGAGCCAGCATAGGTTAGGCTTTGTGGCCTGATTTCTGATTTGAAACCTGAGTGCACTAAGAAAGACCGGGCACAGACAAAGTATACCTTTGGCAGCCAGATGGTAATCCCCAAGGAAAGCACTAACTTCAGATAAGTCACAGTGTTGTACCTAGATTGTGTTGTACCGAGACTGAATTCTATCTAAATGCTAGCTGAATATACTCTGCTGTAACAAGGAGATACATGAGAGTTTATTGTAGGATGTTACCAGTTATGATCCACATATCCTCAACTACTGCTGGTCTAACAGCTTTCCACAGAATGAAGTCTCTTTCTTTGTTAGTATGGGAGAGCTGGAATAAACGGTAGCTATCATAATAGACCCCTACACAATATTATCTGCAAGCAATTAAGAGACAATCAAAACCCACCTGGACGAGTTCCTGTGTGACCTACATTAGGTGGTCCTGCTCTGGCAGGGGAGTTGGACTAGATGATCTTTCAGGTTCCTTCCAACCCTTCAGACTCTGTGATTCTGTGAAACGTGCTGCACTCTGCAGCTTTGACACACACCCTCAACACTAGCAACAGCAATGAAGAACCCCATGGTACATAATGCTGAAAGGCTACCCATAAGGCTCTAAGGCATAATGACAGGTGGGAGAAGGGAATAGTTCAACAGTGTTTACTCTGAGCAAGAAGATAAATAATCCATGTGTGGATTGCATTCCCAGGATGCCAGCCCAATGCACTACATGCTGGACCAGGCCACTACAGGTAAGAGAGATCTTTGCTCAGAACTCTGTTAGATATGCTGAAAAACTCACATTTGCAGAGCTCTGACAGTGTGCTCCTGAGGGCCTCATGCTGTAAATCTCAAAGACCTCTTCAATAGGAATGTTGTTCTGTGAAGATAGGAGAGGTTCAGAAGTGGTGTTCTTTAAAGTGAATGTACGAAATGCACCTCAAATCCCCTTCCTTTTGGTCCCTAAAACAGCCTTCACCTGAGCTCCTAGTATTGCTTTACACTGCTAGTGCAAATCTGTCAAGATCTGGTCCTGAAACTTGCCCATCGTTTTGCACTTGGATGAGACAAGGTAAGTGAATAACACACACGCACAGAGCCACCTATTGAAACAGCCTATTTTTTTTGTTTTCTAAGGTTGAGCGAAACGTAATGGCTACTTGATTAAAATGAGAGGGGTTTGCAATCTTTGCATTGCCTATATACTGTGCTTTCAATGAACAAAGACGTCCAGGGTACATGGAGTGTTTCTAAACAGGTGCCACAGTGCAAAAGTTACCGTTATTCTTCTTGCCCTCTTACCATTATTATTGCAGCATATGAGGATAGTATCGTTGCTTCTCTCTCAAATCAGCTGGGATATGTGTATCGGTTGTGAGCTGCAAGGTTCCTGTATGGTGTTTTGAACAAGAAGTCTATTAGCCTGGGATTACAAATCCAAAAAACTAGTCCTGGGCTTATTTCACTGCTGCTTTCACTCCATTTTCCTAGTGCTGTAATCCAATGCAACAGTAGGGCCTTAGTTTGCAATACTCACATTTTCTCTCTTGTTAGTGCAGTCTGAGCACGCAAGTCACCTAGCCACAGTAAAGCAACACTGAAGGCTAAGTTGTAATGGACCTGGAAAGACAGAAGAACCTTATGTTTTGTTTTACTGCTCTTGTTTTACTGCAATTGCTTGACTGAGGGGTGACAGAAAGACCAGAAGAATGCAGGGAAACGTGAGTCCAGTATTGTTTCAACTAGACTGAGTACCTCATTTGTTGTAAGACACTTGCTGAGGCTTAAGGGGTTTTAAATGCACCCAGGAAGATACTTTCAGCTTAGCTGAAGGATGCTGTGTTATATATAGACAGCTTTACTTTGTGAAGAACTCCCTTTGGTTAGTTGAACTTTACCAATAAAGTTCTCTGTGGATGGGCTTTGGCTTGCTGAAAAATCATCAAAAACTTGAATTATCTTGTATATATTACACCTGGATGCTATTCACAGACGATCTCTTTAGATATTTATTTCAGCAATGAACTTTTATTGATCACTGCAATGATCAGGATTCAGCTGTACTAAACAGCCATCTTTCAGAGTTTTCTCAGTAGCCCTGTGGGACAGTAAGTAAATAGTCTGGGGCTTACCATGTCATCTAGAAGAGTGGGCTGCCTTTGTCCTCTTGGATCAAATTAATTTTCTCGTAATCTGATGCCAACATAATCTACCCTTCAAGCAAGAAAAGAATTCCAAGTTACATCAGGTTCTAAGCAATCTAGTGCACAAGAAATAGAATAGATTACTCTAAAGCTAGTTCAGGACCAGACAAGTTTGCTGTGGTTCAGGGCTAGGAATCTGTATCACTTAATCTTAGCTTCCCTCAGAGCACACTGCCATCTTTCCCAAAGGCTCAAAAATATAGGAAGAGGTACAAACACTAACCAAGTATTTAGAGTCTGGAGAATCATTAAATGGTAGGGGTTGGAAGGGATCTTTAGAGATGCCTAGTCTAACCCCCATGCTAAAGCAGGTCCACCTAAATCAGGTTGCACAGGAACCTGTCCAGTTGGGTTTTGAAAACCTCCAGAGAAAGAGACTCCACACCCTCCCTGGGCAGCCTGTGCCAGGGCTCACTCATCCTCACAGAAAAATATTTTTTCCTTATGTTTAAATGGAACTTTTTGTGTTCCAGCTTCTTTCCATTACCCCTTGTCACTACATACAACAGAATAAAAAGGATGACCGAACCTCCAGACACCCCTGGAATCTCATTGTACAGCCAAGAAACTGAAAGAGATGCTTCACTTGTGCTTGTTCTTTTCATTCAGGGAACAGAGCTTTTCCTCAGGATAAGTACTATTGATCCATGCAAGCAGTCCCAAGGAAGGTGGACATAGGACTTGTATGGAATAAAGGCAACACTGCTTACATCCCCTAGGAATCACCTGCTGGGCACTCCTGCATCAAAGAGCATAAGATGCTGCTGCATGAACTAGAAGAGTCCTTACAGACAGCAGCTGACTGGCAAGCAAAGAACTCAGCACCTACCTGGTCACTCCTACCAACACAGAGCAAGTTCTGGGCTGTGCCTTTCCTGTCACATGTGCAGTCAGGTCTCACACTGCAGACTGCATGCAAGAAAATGAAGAGCATCTCAAAGGAAGCCTGTTCATACTTTGCAGCAGAGAAGACTAAATTTTTTGCGTTGTCATCCAGCTAGGTTGTACAGTCCTTTGCAATGAAAACAAGTCCATCTCAAATGCAATGAAGGCAGATGTGGGCAACTATTACTTACAAGAGTCTTTCAAACTCTTTCTTCAGGCCTTTTCTTTCCATTCTCTAGCTGTCACTGTAACATAAGCTCAATGGAATCGAGGAGAGAAAAGTGCACTCTCCCAAGTGTCTCTGTCAGTAAGCAAATATGAATCACAGATAGAGTATGTGACACTTGGATATACCCTACAAAAACCTGGCCAAAACCATTTCCCAGGTAGGATTACAACAGAAGCTGAGAAAAATCTAATCAAGAAAGAGAAGAGAGGGTAAGGAATTTGGTAATGGAAAATGGTCAGAATGAGCTCATTTAAGATGAGTATCAATCCTGACTGTCAGTTTGCAGGTTGCTTGCACCCCCAACACAGAGATGTATATTCTCTCATAGAACGCAATCTATTGACCTGCTGCTGCTTCTTAGCACATGGCTTGCTTTCTCCACTGTGTATAAATCTGATCTACGTGCTACAGAGGGAATGGACTGGGAGGGGTATAGGCTAGAACAGATGAAGTAACACCTGGGCTGACAGGACACAGCAAAAGTGGAAGTCAGCACCTGCCCCACCAATTTATTGTAACATCAAAGCACATGCCTGACTCCTTTGCTCCATAATACACAAAGTAATGACATACCTAGTAAGCTCTCTGTGTTACCAGAGATCGCCCCTCTGTTCTCTGTTTCATACACGTACACAAGAAAGCCCGTACTACCTGTGACAACTCTTGGAGCAGGCCTCAGGGACTGAGTTTGGAGACTCTCTTACTTCAGGTATCCATGCAGAGGAATTCCCTCTTGATGTTGCTGCTTCTTTCTTGTCTCTGCCACTCAGTTTGTGTGCCAGGGAAATTAAGCTATGGCTTCATACAACACTGCAGCTTTCTCCTGTTGCTTAGTAACAATGTTGCTGAGATGAGAGAAATTAAAAGCAAAAAAAACCCCAAAACCAATACAGAGAGGAGGTTAAACCTACACCTTCAGGTTGGGTTATCAGTTTCAAGTTAAATGATCCTTTTTCAGTTCTAGGCATTGAGTTTCACTGCTGAGTCACTAGTTGGACACATAGATGACCTGGTAACAAAGAAAGCAGAGACTATTCACTGGATGAATTTAATTGCTTGTAAAAGAAGCTATCGTCTTCTACTGTTCCAGCATTCCACCCTATGGAACACTGAAAAATTAGACCCGATACCTGCCAAGAGCCCATCTGGGGTTCCATTTGCAGTGTTATGGCATATAGCAAGGATCCCTCTACTTGTTCTTTCATCAGTGTTATGTTTTTGCTTACAGTATTAGGAGAAATTCTAACAGACAAGAACGTGACTTTAATAAATCCTGCTGTTGGCCTTTCAGTAGCTGAAGATCACATCTTGCACAGGATTGCGGTTGGTAGCCAGTGCATCATGACGACTAACAAGTCAGTGAGATGCTATTGGATTTTGTAGATTTGGAAGGTTTGTAGTTCTGAAGGGAAATAGCCACCCCTTTTCTAGGAACGTGTTCCTTATGTTATTAACTGACTACCTAGAAAACAATATGATGGAGTTTATGAGGCATGACTGTAACATTGCCTCTCTTTGGGATGAACTAAGAAAACATAAAAGCAAATGTGTTATCATGAGAAACAGATGCTTTCTAAGAGCAAGCCTACTTGGTATTTACAGAATTTGTGCTGTGTGTTCTCTTCCTTATTTAATTATTGCTTTCTCTTCTTTATTTCATTTCACCACTCTCTTTCCAAAGCCCAAGCTTTAGGCATGTGCCTTGGCAAGAGGTAAAGGTGGCAGACATGGTTCTACCACCCACTGTGGCTTTGCCATAGTACTGGGAAGCCAGTTGAGCAGCCACTTCTCAACAGGATGGTCCCTCCTAACAGCCTCAGATGATTATGGCCACTCTCATTAATTCTACAGCAAAAAGGAGCACCAAGCTTAGCACTTTGTGGCCACTCATTCAGATTTGATGCCTGACTGGCATGATGGCAATCCCATGTCTCCAGCAGTAGTCTTGTTTTCTCAGAGAAATGCAGGTCCGCCTGCCTTTCTTCCAGTTAACACCTAGCCAGGGCTTATCCACTGGTACATCCAGGCAGATGTGAAAAGTGATGGTCACAAAGTGAACATAGCCACACCAGGAATGCCAGTAACTTAGTAAGTGCAAGTTTAGGCGTCCCTAACTGTGGAATTTGTAATGCATGGAGCACAGAATAGCGTTAAAGAATAATATTCCAGTCTTTTCTCCACACTATAGCACATTTAATGCCAGTCACAAGTTTCCCAGAGAAAAAAAATAAAGCAACAGGCAGGTCTGCGTGTCTGCAGCATCATCATCCACTGCAGGTCTGATTTTCAGGGCTGGTACGGAAGGTGTTCTGTCAATTGGCTACTTAATTGTTGGAAGGAATACATATATTTAATAATTCACATTATGTAATGCTCATCAGGTAATCACATATCACATATAAACAAATATCATGTAAAATAGGAGCAGGATTTAGGGCTCTTGCAAAGACCTACCCTTCACATGCCTGTAGCAGCAGGTGTTTTCCAGAGCCTTTCTTCTACTGCAAATTCCCTCTTTGTCTCCACTGTAAACTGCTGTTCTTTAAACTAAAAGCTGCTTTTTCTTTACATGTAACTTCCTTAAAATATTGAACATTGTCCACATACAATGGCAGCTTCCTGAGAGCAAACCCCAAGGTCTCTGGGTAAGGAATGCATTGACTCGAACGTAAATTATTTAATGAAAATATTTTTTTAGTAGACTGTAATATGACATCTTTTTGCAGATGGAAGCTGCCAGCCAGGTGCTAAATTCTGAAGGTGCGCAAACCGTAGGTTTGAGATGAGACCTGCCCTGCAGAACAACCCTCGGGCTTTTCTGAGGTGTTTCAGCAGCGTTGAGCTCTGCGTGGCCAGGGAAGGGTGGCGGGGGGTGGCAGCAGCTCCTGACCAGCACAGCCTCAGGTCGGTGCCTTCCGCCAGGACGGTGGCGGGGCCGTGGCGGCTCAGAAGGGCACGGCACGGCTCGGCTCGGCTNTCGGCTCGGCTCGGCTCGGCTCGGCACGGCACGACTCGCGAGCGCGGGTGCCACCGTGCTGTCTCCACACACCGGCCCGCTCGCGCCTCGAGGAACGCCGAGCAGTAACGGTGGCGAGTCCCAAAGCCCCTCCCTCCTTTCCCCAGCCAACACGGAACACCGGCACTGCGTTTGCGCCAGCCGCCAGCCGCCAGCCATCCCCGCCCTGCACCGCCCGCCCCGCGCCCGCACCGCCCGCCCCGCGCCTGCACGGGCTGCCCGCGTGGGCTGCTCGGGGAGAGCGCGAGCCCTGGCCGGGAGAGCAGGGGAAGAAGGGAGGGACGCGGGCTGTAACGCTGCGGGCTGTCTGTCCCTGCAGATATGGTGCTGCGGGACGCTTCGGAAACGTCCTTCAGCGTGAGCGGTGTGAGAGAGCGGCTGCGGGAGAAGAAAAAGGCCTTGAGGAGCGCGAAGCTGAATGCCTCGCTTGCATCCAAAATCAAAACGAAAATCATCAGTGAGTGTGTTTTGCGTGGCGGTGTGCGGAGGCTGGCGGCTGTGGCAGCTGGAACCGTGCCTTTGGCCGCGTTGGCGGGTCGTTGGGGCTCGTGTTTAACAGCTGCGTCTCTGCCCGCGGGTTCCCGGGGGGTTCGGTGCCCTGCAGGCGGGCGTCAGGTGCTCGTTGAGGCGTCCGTGACTCGCAGGTTTAACGCACGGTCTCTGAAGCCGCAGCTGGGGGCAGCGCCAGCCGCTCGGCCGTGTCTCGGGTGGCGCTGGACAGCAGTGTCTGGGGAGCCGAGCCCTCGGGCTCCGAACGGCGAAAATAAGAGGTGTGGAAAGCGTTTGGGTGTGCCTGCCGTCCTGTACGGCCGCCAGCCCAACCGTCGTTTGCTTTTGCGGGGGAAACTATGCGACAGTAGCGCATGAGATCATTTGGTCTACCTTGAAAAGCTGAGACGTTTTCCGTTGCCTTTATTGATTTGCTTTGACGTTGCGAAACGCGGATCTGAACCCTGCTTAGCAGGTTACTGCAGAAGTGAGTAGGTTGTTCTCCCCCGTTTTGTGTGGAGATGAAGACTCCGAGCTGTAGGTGAGTTGTTCAAAGTTAGAAGCTTTGAACAGGTGATCCACACTGCCATTCATTAAGAACAGCTCGCTGCCTGAGCGTGACCCGCTGAGGATGGAGAGAGCGTCTGTCTGAGGTGTCTCAGGTTATGTAATGTTGTCCCCTCGCATTTTCTAGAGACTTTTGTGGCTGGAAGGAATTACACTGCTGATTTTGTGTGGGGGCTGTTAAGCTGCAGTGGTCTGAGCCTGAGGAAAGCTGTGCTGGGAAGAGGGAGAAGTATGATGAGGGAAAGGCATGGATAAAATCTTGGATGCTGATTCTGTGTGATCATTCTCTGTCCTTTACAGACAACTCCTCCACTATTAAACTCTCCCTAAAGCACAATAATAAAGCACTGGCCAGGGCCCTGAATGCGGAGAAAGCCAATTCACAGCGGCTTACCCAGGAGAAGACCATCTTGCAGAAGGAGGTGGAGCAGTGCCACTTCCAGAATGCTGTGCTGCGGCACAAGCTCTGCTTCCTGGTACGGCACTAAGAGCGTGGCTGCTGTGGGGAGGGGTGATGGGCAAAGTGTGCATCACTACCATCAGCCTTGGAATGAGGGAGCTCTCACTGACTGTCCACGCTCTGTGCGTGAAAAATGTCACCATTCGTTTGTAGACTCTCTCTTCCAAGCTGTGTTCTACCCAGAGCTTGCCTTGCTCTGGTTACCAGCATCCTTGTTGGAATAGATGTTTTGGTTTAATGTCTTTATGATTTCTCTCTTTGTAACCTCAATGTAGACTAACACTCTGAAAGAAGTTGAAAACCTTATGGCTGCAGTGAGGATGGCCCGGCTGACTGAGGTAAACCATGGGAAATGTGAGCACACTGCTCTGGAAAGAGGACTGTGTCTCTGTCTTTTGCTTTGTCTTGCCTGCACACCTCTACGTTTCATGCTTTAGCTGCTTTTCTTTGCTCGCTAGAGTTGCGCATCCTTGTTTTTAGCTTGTTGTTAATGATTTCTGGGGTAACTGCTTCTATAGGAAAGGCTGGAGTTTTCAGCGGCCTTCTTCTGGGTCATTGGCTATATTGGAGGCTCTTCTGCTATAACTGGATGTGATTTCTTTTAAATTTCTTGAAGTGTTGCCATGGCAAATTGGGACAGGGAATAGGTCACTTTCCATATGTCTTGTGGGTGGGTGGGAAAATATTCCTGCTTCTTAGTCTCGGGTTGTTTGAATTAGTTTCACTTCATCCCCAAGCCTGTGAAGACAAAAATCTGACTGTTTATGACACGATTTGTGTAATTTTAAATGAGAGAGTCGCATACTTTCCAGGGTGAAACTGAGCTTCTGCTGTTTCTGTGCAGGAGGCTGCACAGGGGATCGCAAGAGCTTTAAACCACCTTTCTATTTCTCTGCTTTCCAGTTTCATACAAGTTCTGCACTCTTGTCCAATGGCCAGAAGAGCAGCCTGACTGAAGATAGCTGGGCTGATGATATGGCTGATGGTCAGCTTGTCAGGTGGGCCTTAAAATGTCAGATATCACCAAGCTTGTCCTGAATTTACATGTGCTAAGCTTCCTTTCGTGTCTTACCTGTGTGTCCAGTTGTCTGTTTTACATGAGATGTCTTCCCTAAACCGCTACTGCTTGATGTTTTCCTTTACTTGTGACTTTTCTGCTGCCACTCCTTGTCTTATTTGTCCTAATGCCAAGCCTATGCATCAACTCCCTTTCTCCCTCTGTTTGAAAGTGCGTTGCTTTAGGTAGTTTTTCATTTGTAGCCGTTGAGCGCTGCAAGATATCCTTGAGTGAGTGAGTGTCATAGCTGGTTGCTTTGATCTTTTTTATATATAAATGCTTAATAGTTGTCTGCTTGTATGATGTAAACTTATTTTTTGGAAAGAAGGTCAGAGCAGCATCTCTTGAAATATATTTGCAGGTTTTTGTCTTCTCTGTCTAGTCTCCCCTCTGAACACAGGGGAGCCCTTGGAGCTGCACACACACATGTCCCCAAGCAGCCACGTTGGTGTTCCATAGTGAGGTGAAACTCCGCTTGCAGCCCGTATCCTGGTTGCCTGAGTGTACTTTTCTCCTGCTTTTGTGTTCACAGCAGCGTGAATGTGTCTTGGCTGGGCAGTGTGTGTTCTTCAGCACTTGCAGCCTTCAGAAATGTATTTCAGCAACTCTTGATGGCAGTGAAAGCTGTAGCTTTTCTGATGAATTCTGAGGCCTATCACAAGTGTGCAATGTACTCCACTGCTGCTATTCCTTCACACTAGGGCTACAGGGATGCCAATGAGGGTGCCCATCTCCAAGCCATATGATGCAGGACAGCAAGGTGGCAGCTCCACAGCAGTACAGACATCCTCGCTACATCTTCAGAGACCTGCTTCTAATGGACCACTGGAAATGATGCCTCTTGCCTCCAAAGATACTTCAACACTGCAACCTGCTGACCAGCCTCAGTCCCACCTGGAAGAGAGTGTCAAGAAGCCAACTGAACCAACAGAAGCACAAGAGGCTTTTCTTGACTCTCACATCTTTGAAGGTAAGTTTGCATCTTCTGCTGTTCTTCTGGTAGAACTGTGTGTGTCTGTGTTCAGAAATGAATGAGTGCAGTGCTATAGCTCCAGTTAGTTCCCAACCATCAGTCCATGATCTCCTAAGGTCTGTTAGGAACTGCATGCTTTAGTGAGGCTGTTACCACCAGAATTACATGTATCCCATCTTGGTGGGGATGTTTGGCATGTTTGGAAGAGCTCAGGACCCCTCATCAGGCTTTCTGAGAAGTAGGCACTGAGCTTACGTAAGATTTTCAGAACTGTCTGAAGGTGCAGAGTCTGACTAGGTTCACATCTTCTGTTACTTGGGGATTGGCTATATATAAATAATAACTGTCATACAGGTCATAAGCATTCCTAAATATTAGAGCTGTGCAAGGGATCTTGGTTTGGGCTGCCTTTCTGTTCTGAGGAGACCCAGCTGAGCAATTGTGTCGTACAGTAAGTTTGAGGAGTCCCAGTAGAGACAAAAATCATGCTTTTTCTGTGCTCTGGATTTGTGGAAGCGTGTGGGACATGGCTTTTAGTGGTATGGGGAAAGCTGGTATTTGCCTGTTACGTTACTCAGGAATGGATTTTGTCTTTCCAACAGAGGACGTGCATGACGCCCTACAAAATCCTGACAATTTGCCGATGCTTGCCAGGGAAAGTCATCACCTTTCATATGAGAGCGATGAGATGGCAAAACGCTTATTTGATCGTCTCTCCCAAGGGCATATTACACAGAGGAGAAAGCCTTCCGCCCTGTTTGCAACAAGCACTCCTTCTTCTGGTGTGGATATCTTCCCAAGTTTCAGTTCCACTCAGGCAGCTCGGTGCAGTATGATGAGGGACAGCAGCAGCTCCAACAAGAGCAACAAACAGCCACAGCTGAAATCTCCCAGCTCCGTGGTTTCACCTACTCAAAACACTGTTGTTCCTGATAGAAAATCTTCAAGTCAAGAGATTCTCTGTGATCAGCCACAGGCTAAAGAAACAGAATGTGATGTTGAAGTGGATCCCAAGTATAGCCGAGTCCCTAAGTTTGTTTCTGTAAAGGTTAAAAGCAAAGATAATAGTAAAACTGGTGAGAAGGCAACTGTTAAAAAAGCAAGGACAACAACAAAGAAAAAAAAAGCAATTAAAAACAATGCAGAAAGTAGTCCTGATGTGCCTCAAGGTGAGGAGAGTGCTCAGAATGCAAAGAAGCTTCTTCAGCTGGAAGTTGCAACACGTTCCAGTGAGTCTGAAGTCTCCGAGATGAGGCAGAAAGCTTGTGTGGGAGCTTCTGACAGGAAGAACGGAGGCTGTGGTGTAGAGCAATGTTCCTTCTCTCCTGATGAAGTCCAAGATCTCAGAAGAACACATGTGGTGAATCCAGCACAGCTACAGAGTCTTGTAAGCGGTAACTTATTGCAACGGGTTTCAAATGAAGCCATCTTTGAGATCCAAAGTGTGGAGAGCTTGTCAGAAAGCCCAGTTTGTACCTTCTCTGGTCATGAAGTTCACTCAGCTGGTGCCAGCCAACAAAATTTAGTTTTGATGAAAGAGACCTTGAATGCCTGTGCTTTGCAAGAGGGCTCAAGTGTGAGCACAAAGAGCGTCAGACAGAAAAGCAACAGAAGAACTAGAGTAATTAGGCAAAGAGATGACTCTGAGAATGAAAACTTGCCAAGTGTGAAAATATCTGAGACCAAAGCTGAAGAACAGCCTCAAAGAAGCCAGATAAGCAGAAAGAAGATGATCAGGAAAAGCAGTTGTAGTGATCAGAAAAACAAAATTGATGTTTCTGAGCCATATATAGGTGTTCAAGGAGCAGCTAAGGAGAGCACAAAGGATGCACCAGCTAAACCGAAACGTGGCAGGAAAACTTATGTTGACCGTTCTTTGGATTTTGCAGGAAACTTGGGTTGTGTCCAGACAGATTTTGAAGGGGATGAAATTGTACCTCCCAGCTCTATTCCTGGGAGCAATGCTAGCACAATCCCCAGAGTTCAGAGGAGGGTAGCTGCTCAGAGCAATGAAAAACAGGCAAGGAGCCTTCAAAAAAAGAGGCAAGCTAAGGTTGACGACGTGAAGCGTTTGAAAAAAGACGCCTATCCCAAATCAAATCCTCAGAGGAAGAGGAAGGCCTCTGGACCTCCAGAGACCGATTCCCTGGCCCAGCCAAGTAATGTTGCCAAGGTGCTCATTGGAAGTTCAGCAGTACTTGCATCCAAGCAAACTGTCCTGATGGGGAATTTTTCCTGCATTACAAATCTCTTGTCTGAGACAAATGCCTTCCTGGAGGAGCAGATAGCTGATACGTCACTTGGAAAGAATCTTATGGACCTTTCACAGGATCTCGAACGCTCCTCTGTGACCTGTTCTGCGGCTTCATCTGTCAAGTCCAGGCTTAAAAATGTACCAGTCTCCAAGAGCTTAAGTACTGAGGGCAACCAGATGCCAGAGAAATCATCCATTCAGCTAGAAAGCTCCCTGACATTTAAAGAAAACACCCCAGAGAAAATGCCTGGTGAAAGAAACCAGATTGACTCCAGTTCTTGGAGCTCACCTTCACAGAAATCTGGTAAGTGCTAGGCTAGGGAAGGGACCTGTGTTTGGAGATGGATGCCAAAAATCCATGCAGCAAGTGCTTATATTTTTCTTCCTCCTCTCCTCTCCTCTCCTCTCCTCTCCTCTCCTCTCCTCTCCTCTCCTCTCCTCTCCTCTCCTCTCCTCACCTCTCCTCTCCTCTCCTCTCCTCTCCTCTCCTCTCCTCTCCTCTCCTCTCCTCTCCATCAGAGTTGAAGACCAGTGTCCAATTCACCATTTATGCTTCCACTTGTGCTGTCCTGTTGTTTCTGTGGTTGCACTTGCCTCTAGTTTATAAGCATTCCAATAGGAACTCCTGGTCATGTGTTCATGTGTGGATAAGCATGTACTGCTTAAAAAGTCCTGTTTTACCAGTCTTTATCTACAGGACATCCCTGTCAATGTAGAATGACAATTACTCCAGCAGTTGAGAAGTGTAATTTGATGCTGACCCTGTGTACTAGAGACAGTGCTACTGGGGCACAGAATATGAAGAAAAATGGCAGGTTTTTGGTCTGGCATGGTTAGTGCTGTGAGGTTTCAGACTTTATACCTCTAGGTGGCATCTTCAATGGAAATTCATCAGGAGCCACCTCAATGCTCTTGGTTGTGTTTTGGTGGTTTGTTTTTTCAAAGGATTTGAAGTGTGTATCCTTTGGTTGATAATACAGTAGTTAAGCAGAGCCTTTTGGGGAGCTCTGCAAAAATCGTTGTTTTGTGGGGTTTTTCCTTCCTGTAGCTGTTGAGAAGCATGCTGCTTTTAGCTAGAGTGGGCTGCAGTTTGTAGAGGGAAGTTTGTTCTGCCCCCCACCTCTTGGCCAGCTTCACTTTGAAAGCTGCAGTAAACACTGGCAGCAGGGTTCTGTGTCTGACTGAAAGTGTGTTAGGTTACTTGGGTGCCATAAGCTTGCTTTCTTCTCCAGGTTGTAAGCTCCTGGGTGTTAGAACTACCAACTATAATCTTTGTTTCATTTTTCCAGTATGTCAGGCCCCGGTGATACTAGCACTATTAATGACCTGCATTTTTCCAGTGAGGAACATAATTGATTAATGAGTTGACTTTTGAGGAGCAGGTCTGGGATTTTTGGACAAAGTGTAGTCTTCTGAGTTTAGAGAGTTTAGTCTTCTAGCTGGATTCAGGATTGTGCAGTACTCAGAGAAACCTGGTAATGCAGCCCTTCTCTATTTAGCCGCTGTATTTCTTAGGCTGTCTGGAAATGATTTGAAAACACTTTGATCCACTCAGATGTGAATGTCTCCCTTTGCAGAGATCAGGCCACTACAGGACTTGACCAATGCCGGGAGTCTGTCTTCCTCCATCTCAGAAGTGGCAAGGCGCTCATCCAGGAGGAGAGGGGACCCACCCTGCTATGTAATGCCAAAACTCTCCAGGTTGGATTTTAAACTATTCCTTCCCAGGACTGTTTCCATGTGACAACCCCTGCTCTGTTCTCGTATGTTCACTCTCCAGGGCTGCACCCTCTGCCATCACTTTGTCTTAAGTTCCTCTTACCCTTCACATTTCTGTGATCATCCTCTTCTGAGGTGTGGTTAAGCCAAAAATCTGTAATTAGCACAGATGAATGTGCAAGTTTCTGGTAACAAGCTACCAAAGGTATATTTCCCTCACTGAAACGAGCACGTAACTCAGCAGACTGCATCTGTGGTACTGCAGTGCTACTGGGAGATGAGTATGAGGTTAAACACAGGCAAAATAAAGACAGATAAGTAACAGCCCTGATTTCACTTAACTGCTCTTCTGTGGTATATAAAGTTTTTACAACAACTGAGTAATACTTCATTTTAAATCAGGCTTCAGTGAAGGAAATGCTAAGTTTTGGGGAGAGTTTTCCCCTGGAAGCATTTGAGTAAAACTGAAAACTTTAGACTGAAATCGTACACGTATCCAAGAACTGCTTTGGTTCAATCTGTCCCTTTTGGTTCCGCAGCAAACTGAGGCAGGGTGACCCGTTTACAGATACGAATTTCCTCTACTGCCCGGTCTACAAAACCAAGAAGATGACTCTGAAATGCAAGGCAAAGACCAAGAATATTCAAGTGAAAAAAGAACGGCTTCCTGAAGGATGTCCCAGTGCCAAGGCAGGCAAGCTAATAACGGGAAGAGAGATTGAGTCAGAAGTAAAATAGTAGTTAAACAGGCAGCCTTCAACTTCTAGGGCTCGTGTGTCTTTTGTAAAATATCTCTACTGTTTTGCATAGCTTAATTTTTTATTTTAAAATACAAATAAAGTCTCCTATGTGGACAGTAGAAAAGCTTTGTGACATTTATTCCGTGCCCTTCCCCTCTCCACCTTCAAAAGCATTGCTAGGGTGCTTGTCTGCAGAGTCTTTGTGCACAAGTGCTTGTGGCACCATGCATAGCCTGACAGTTCTGCTGGCCCTACACAAGCCTGGGGAGACTGCGCCTTGGAAGGCTCAGCTTCTGGTATTGCAAATACCCACAGGGCAGCTGAAAGGGTAGGAAAGGATTGTAGCAGCCTAGGCTGTAACAGCATTACCTCCTGTAAAAGGTATACAGGTACAGTCTACTGGGAACTCGTAGGGTTGACTAGTCCTTGGAGATCCCTGAAGCCAGAGCTGTCGGCTGCTCTGGCAGGGAGCTGTGTCAGAAAACTGATGTATCTCTTCTCACTATTTGCTGACAGTGGGGATTTGCATTAGCTCGAGCTGAAAACTCAGCCTTCCACCAGTCCTGACAATGCCGTGTGTGGGACAGAATGCACACATGCAACTCCATCAGTGTCAGCACTAAAGGTAAACTAGCCTCTACCGTGATCGGGGTCTGCTGTTGATGCCAAGAGCTATTATGGGTGGTGGGAGCTATGGGGGGCCCTGCCCAAGAGCTCTGTGAAGCAGCTGCTATACTGTGAAGTAGAGAAGCAGTCACTTCTGTGTCAGGAAATCCTGTCCTCTTCCATTGCAGACTGAGTGCCCAATGGCCTCCAGTAAATGTTTTTTTAGAGTCTGCTGGTGTCTAGGACAAGAGAAAATGGCCTCAAGTTGCATCAGAGGAGAGGTTAGATTGGACAGTAGGAAGAACTTCTTCACTGAGAGGGTTATTAAGCGTTGGAAGGGGCTGCCCGGGGCGGTGATGGGGTAACCATACCTAGAGATATTCAAGAGACACATAGATGAGGTGCTGAGGGATATGGTTTAGTTTAGTGGTGGACCTGACAGTGTGAGGTGAGTGGTTCGACTCAATGACCTTAAAGGTCTTTTCCAACTGTAGTTTTTCTGTGATTCTAACTTTGAAGGTTATTGATAGTAAATGTTTGAGGGAGTGATGGGGAAACGAACTGATTGTATTAGTAGCAAAGGGGAGGTAATCTGGAAGCAGAAAAATGTTTCCTTCTTCTCCAAGGCAGAGCAGGAACTGGGACGTTGTGTTCTTACAACTACATTTACCCCTGCTTCTCCCAACACAGAGCCAAGCATTCCTTTCCTCAGCACTTCAGCAACATCTACTACTTCATGAAAATAGATCGGGTCTTGCTGGAAATGTAATTAGTACAGATGGAAAACAGTGTCATCTGCACTAGGTAAACCTGCAGTCAGGTAAATCATAGAATGGTAGGGTTGGAAGGGACTTAGAGAGATCACCTAGTCCAACCCCCTGCTAAAGCAGGTTCTCCTCCATCAGGTCGCATAGGAATGTGTTGAGGCAGGTTTTGAAAACCTCCAGAGACGGAAATCTCACAACCTCTCTGGGCAGCCTGTGCCAGGGCTCCATCATCCTTACAGGAAAGATTTTTTCCAGGTGTTGAAATATATTTTTTTTGTGTTCTAGCTTATACCTGTTACCTCTTGTCCTGTTGCTGGACACTACAGAAAAAAAGGCTGCGTCATCCACCTGACATTCACCATTTAGGTACTGTTAAGTGTTGATGAGGTCACCCTTCAGTCTCCTCCAGGCTAAATAGCCCCAGTTCCTGCAGCGTTACCTTATAAGAAAGATCAACTCCAGTCCCCTCAGCAGCTTGGTGACCCTGTGATGGACTCTGTCCAGAAGTTCCCTGTGCCTCTTGAGCTGAGGAGACCAAAACTGGACACAGGACTCCAGATGAGGCCTCACCAGGGCAGAATAGGGGGGGAACAGAACCTCCTTCCACCTCCTGCCTGCACTCTTGCTAAACCCCAGGATGCCACTGGCCTTCTTGGCCACAGGGGCACATTGCTGGCTCATGGTTAGTTTATTGTCAACCAGGACTCTCAGGACTCTCTCTGCAGAGCTACTCTTCAGCAGTTTGACCCCCAGCCTGTACTGGTGCATGGGATTGTTCCTCCTAAGGTGCAGGACTCTGCTCTTGTCCTTGTTGAACCTCATGAGGTTTCTCTCTGTCCAACTCTCAAGCCACTTTGAGACTCTGCTGAATGGCAGCACAGCCTCCTGGGGAATCAGCCAGTCCTCCCAGTTTGGTGTCATCAGGGAACGTGCTGAGGATACATTCTGTCCCCTCACCCAGGTCACAGATGAAGATGTTGAACAAGACTGGCCCCAGAATTGATCCCTGTGCAACTCCACTAGCCAGAGGCCTCCAACTCAATTCTGTGCCATTGATCAGCACCCTCTGGGCTCTCTCATTCAGCCAGTTCTTAATCCACTTCACCACCCACTCATCCAAGCCACCTTGCCTGAGCTTTCTGATGAGGATGTCATGGGAGCCTTTCTGAAGTCAAGGTAGCCAAGGTAGTCAAGTGATATCCACTGCTCCCCCCTCATCGAGCCCACCAGTTAGCCTTCTATGAGAGCATCTCAGGTTGGTCAAGCAGAATTTCCCCTTGTTGAATTCCATGTTGAGTCCCTCTGGTAACCACCTTTCCCTCGATGTGTTTTGAGATGGCATCCAGCATGAGCTGCTCCATCACCTTTCCACGGATAGGGTGAGGCTGGCAAATGCTAGTGTATTGTTTACACTTATGCTATACTGTTAAGTCATTAAAACAAACAAAAACTATAAGATTGAAAAAAGCCCCTTCTTTTTTTTTAGTGCCCTGAAAAGCACTAAGCTTTCTCTGGTAATCTAACTCCAGCAGCGAGGTAGAAGCCAGTAAATAACAATGTGAGAGGTGCTGTTGCAGTATGAGCGGCCTGTAGTACAGTAATTTGAACAACAGCTGGCAAAGGCCAGGCAGGCACATAGAGCTCCAGATGTGTTCCTGCTGACCGTTTCCATCCCTGCCCTGGGCCAGCAATGGCACTTTCCTCCATGGGGCTTTATGCATGCTTGTGTTAATAACAGAATAGTAGACTACTGTGGTCATTCATATTGAAGGCCCAGGGACAGCTGCAAGTAGCTGGGGAAGCTGCATTTTGCCTTGCCCTCCCCAAACAACTGTTAATGCCAACTCATCTAGCCTCACACTGTATTTCTGTCCTAACCAACACTTAGACACAGTCAGTTGCAGTGGGAGTGTGTCTAGCATCAAACTTGTTTCTGATCTCTGTTGAATGGTGAGTTTGTATTAGTCCCAAAATAAAGTCTCAGTGGAAATGGTACTTACAAATTCTTGTGGACTACCCTGCTGTGCTACCACCACACTCATGTTGTATCTTGCCCCAGGCCAGAACAAATTCAACCTCTAAGGAGAGATTATTTTGCATTTGAATAGCATTCCACCAATCTGTCCCAGGCTGGATTCGATTGTCCGAGAGGCTCTTGCTTAGGCAGAACTTGCCGCAAAAAAAAAAAAGAAGTAACAAAGAATGTTAGTTGGTTTTTATTTTAAAGAATATCTAGTTCAGACCAAAAAAACAAACAAACAAACAAACCCAACACAAACCCCTGGATGGAATAGTTTTTCACAGTTATAGTCTGTCCTGCTGTATCACCACAGGAATTGGCAGTAACAGCTCAGACGGATGGAGAAAAGTTTTGCATGTTTATGACTTGTGGTGAGGGAAAACACAACTCCTATGCATCCCATCCAGTCAGGAGTGTAACTAAATGCATGGCCTGCATTTAGACACTACAGCATGGCTTTGTTAGGCTCTTGGCCTATGGGGCTTGTTTCCAGCATTTCCTAAGTGCTTCTTCTCAAATGCTACAGTACAAAATGTAGCACTGGGATCAAATCCCTTATCGGGATACTGTGCTCTGCTTGGCACTAGAAGATAAGAAAGGGGTTGCAGTAGAGCTTGCATAGCCCTGTGAGCTCACTCTATGGACAGTACCGGAACGACGAGCATAGTTCTGACTTTAGGGCTGTTGGACAAGAAGTCAGCACTGGTTTTACCAGAGCTGTGACAGACTGGCTTTCAGTCTGCGAGAAACAGAAAAGAAGCACAGATCATGAAATCATGGAGGGAAACCTCAGGTCTGCTGTGAGTGACAGTAGACTCAGGGATCCAGACCCACGGTGAGCTTAAATACTGTCACATTCACCTGCTTAGCTCAGCAACTCAAAGGGTTTAAGAAAACATGGTCTTTTGAATATTTGAAAAAGTATACATGTTCATTTGTCTAATGTTTGAAGTATTACACAGTGACACAGTGCCACTTACACTCCGGTGTAAGTGGCAGACACTTTGTTAGTGGAGCTTGAGTAGAAACCCTGCCTTAAAGTTTGTGCAGAGAGGCCAGCTTCCCCTTCAAGTTTTCAGCAAGCTTGTCCATGAACTCAAAGGTGTTCAGGTAGTCAGAGCGTGTGACACTGCAGGGGACAAACAAAACAGGACAGACATTAGTTGTAAAGCCAGTCAAATGCTCAAAGCAGAAGAAGACTGTTCAAAACACTCCAAATCTTGCCTCTACAACCAAATGAGTTTTCCCCTACTCATCAGGCTGATTTTTTTTTTGCCAAAAGGATCTTGAGAAGATGTAGCCAGATGGTATTTTGCAGTCAAGTAGGTCTCCATCCTAATACACGGACAGGGCAACAAATCTGACCAACATAGTGCACCTCTCACAAGAAATCTTTGCAGTTCCTCCCCCCCGCCATGCATTTGGTACAATGGCAGGGACAGAGCAACCGAGACTAAGCAACTTGAGACACTCCCTGCCCCATCTTCTGTTTGCACAGCACAGGGCACAGATGAGCCCTGTTCTGTGATCAGCCTCTAACAATTCTTCACCATACTGAAGTGACTTTCCAGCAAATGGAATACAGAAGCACCAAGTGAAACAGCCTCCCCCAAGCTCAGCCGATGACTTTATACACTTACTTAGGCAGGCCTTTGATACAGGCAGCAAGGTCCTTTGTCATAAAGCCAGATTCAATGGTCTCAATGCAGACTTCTTCCAGGGCAACTGCAAAGTTCTTGAGGCTAGTGTTGTTGTCCAGCTTTGCTCTGTGAGCTAGTCCTCTTGTCCATGCAAAGATGGAGGCTGAGAGAGAAGATTAGATTATTCTGTCCTTCTGTAACTCCCCAGACATTGTTCTAAACTGACATGTGGAACTATTTTTTAATATTAATAAAACTGAAAACAGATAGGAAAAAAAAAAAAGAGCTAGAACATCTGGCATGGGAAAGAGAGCACTTATCTTCATCAAAGCATCCTTTTCATTGTGTACAGCTCTGATGAAAAGCGAAAGAAACGACATAGTGCCCCCAGCAACCTCTTCGTGCATGACACTAGATCTTGTTTTGTTCCTGCCCAAATCAGAACGAATGACTGGTGGTAGGATTCTACAGTTACACAGAAATTTGTCCTCATGAAAAACAGGTGCAGGCTTCCTCCTGGTATTATATTACACTCTGGTCCCCATGCAAGTATGGAAGATATTTTTCTTTCATGTCCCATTCAAGATGCACTTACACTTTAAGTAGCTACATAGTTTGGGGGGTGGAATGAGTCTTTTAGAGCATCAGGAAGGCGACTAAAACAAAACCCAACCAACCTAAACCTTAAGGCCATTGTGGCTATAAACCTGTTGTTTGCTGAAGAGTAGATCTCAGACTAGGTTAGGTCTAGCTTGTCATTCACACTCATTGCATTCCAGGCTGCAGCTGTCTCCACGTAAGAAAAATGCAGTATAAACTACCAGGTTCACCACTCCCTGGTGCAATTCTCTGCAGAAAGGATAACAGATGTTCTTACTCCAAACCTGTTCTTTCACGTGATCACTGAAGGGCCATGAAAAGCAGCTCACCAATAGGGTTAGTGGAGGTTTCCTGGCCTTTCTGGTGCATTCGATAGTGACGAGTAACCGTGCCATGAGCAGCTTCTGCTTCAACAGTCTTGCCATCAGGGCAGATCAGCACACTGGTCATCATGCCCAGAGAGCCATAGCCTGCAGAACACACAGTTTTTTTAAGTTCAGTGTCTCCTTTGGACAGCTCCTTAACACCCTCTACCCTACAATCCCCTTACAACCTCCCAGCCTTGGTGTGAGTATTCCCAAACAGCAGTGCTCCTGCTGCAACAACTAACTAGCTAGTCCTGGCACATAAAAATTACAGCTCATCTCAGCAGACAGTGCTACAGAACCAGGAGATGTGGATCTGCAGACATTCTGCACCATTGCAAGAAAATTAGTGTTCTCGCCTAACTTTTTACTGAAAAGGTGCAGTATGAGAACAAAGAATCCTAAACAAGCAGTGTTGGTCTATGTCATGGTTTAGCAAGGAGTTGCTTTTGCTTAGTAACAGGGGGAGCGGGTTGCAGTGAAGACCCGGTAAAAGTTTTTTAGACTCTCCTCCGACTCCTGGGTTCAGACCCACCCCCGGCCTGGCTGGGCCAATCTGGTGCCTCTGTGATCACTATTTAGGGACGGGAAT
>WBNH01012519.1:40223-51002 GCA_013401255.1 Urocolius indicus
TCTTAAAGGGCTGGTCGGACTCTTCATCTCTGTACCATTCTGTGTTGGTTTGTTTTGGTTCTGTTTTTGGGGTTTTATGTTTTAGTTGATATTAAATTATTTTCTGTTTTCTTCCCCAAGCCGAGTAGCCTGGTCTGTTTTGTCCTGCACCTTAAGCGGCAATTCAGCTCTCCCTGCCCTTTAGCAATCCTTAAGTCTTCGGGACTTGAGGCTAATCGTGATCTTTTGTTCCACGACAGTCTACCAATTGCTATCTTCCTCACAGGCCGAGAGCAAACAGACCTATTTCATTATCAAGAGGATCTGCTCTAGTGAAAGGAACCATAAGCTGGCAAAACTGGACATTTGCATCACTCCCAACCCTGTAGGTTTCAGGGATCTGTCTTTGAAAGATGCTTACTTCACTAGTCCAGCACATATCCTTGTTCTACGTGAGGCAGTTTCCTGGTGTTACTTTAGAAAGCGCATATTACATAAAGCCACACATCTTGTCCTGTGGGTTTTTGCATCCATATTTGTTTTGGCCCAAGCAGCTTGGTTATACAGATTTTGATCAAGCACTCCAAAAGTCTGTGAAGTTAAACATACTAATCTCTCTCTTTACACTTGTTAGGTAGCATTAGGTCCTGAACGCTTTCTTACTTATCTGTTGAGTACCCACCAGTATGCTCACCACCAGTCAGCTCAGCTCAAGCTGTCACTGACAGAATCCCAGCTGTCTGGATACCTTCCACTAGAACGGAAAGCCTAACCACCTTGTAATTAAGTGCAACTATGCAGTCTACTTCCAATAGATTTTCCTGGTAGAAGTGAAGTAAGAAATTCTTGGCCTGCCTGAGAGCTCTGTGATTGACCACAGGTTTGAAATGTAAGTTCTGAATACCAACACCACTTCCTGGGCCGTTATACAACATAAGACAATAGTCACAAGACACTGCCACTGACCCCATTTTCAGTGTAGCACAGGAAGGATTTCATACCTTGTGCAACAGAGTCAGACTGGACATCCCCATCATAGTTCTTGCAGGCCCACACAAAGCCTCCTTCAGATTTCAGGGCCTGAGCAACCATGTCATCAATGAGCCTATGTTCATACCAGATCTTTTTGGCTTCAAACTGGGACTTGTATTCTCTGGACAACAAAAAATGTAACAATTTGTGCAATTAGTGAGATGCACAGAGATAAGAGTAAAGAAAACATCAACTGATAAAATGTAAACAAAATTTGTATTAGCCTTATTTTTTTTTTTGCCTTGCTTGGTTTGCTCAAACAACTCCAAGTCTGCTTCGGTCACAAAGGAGACCACAGATAATCTGTGACTGTTAGGCGAGATGAACACCAAAGCCACATTTAGCAGAGCTTTAATCCTTCAGTGCTGCATCCTGCAGGACAAAGGAAACCATGACAGGGAAAGTGCATAGCCCCTGCCAAGGGCTTGCTGACTGTCTGAAAATGTAGAATTAACTGTAGCAGCTCACAGGGCTGGAGAGGCTGTTCCTGCTGCAGACATATGCACTGTGTGGTAGGAAGCACACAGTTATCCTTGTTACCTGTCATAGATGTCTTGGAAGATATCTTTAAAGCGGCCATCGTATCTCTTCAGGATGGTGTTCTTGGTGCTCATGTAGAGAGGCCAGCCTTTAGAAAGTGCCATTTGGAAGGAACTGTGGGCAAAATCCTTGATAGACTGGTCAAGATTGTACATTCCCATGGCTACACCACCACAGCCTGTTTGTGGAAGAACAGATAGCAATCAACCAGATTTAGTTTTGGTTAAGTATCTGACAGACTCCCCATAGTATACTCTGGCAGGCAGGTACAAGAACATGAGAAACATCCCTAGATGTTTTGATATAGTTTTCCATTTAAGGCTGATTCTTTCAGGAGAACATTCGCATTTTTCTATCAAAGCAGCAGTTTGGATCAGGAGTCAAAGCTAGAAATGGGTTTGTTCCCATCTTAAGTGCCTTGCAGGCTTTGACTGCATTGCCTAGCTCAGGTAAACAAGTCCCAACGCACATTCCTGCACCTTTCCAGCAAAGATGTCTGGCCTACGCTGCAGCTTTGTTTCAACTGCTCATGCTCACTTCCACAAAGTAGTGGAAAGAACCTGCAAGGGAGTCCTGAGAAGGCTCACACTCACTTGACTTAAGTTGTGTAAAGGAGACACATTAGCAGCCTGAGTGGAAGTGCCTTAAGCTTATAGCCCAGCTCACCTGGGGAAAAGTGGCCTTCAGATCACGGAAGAATGATCATATGGGTGAAAGGAGGTTCTATAGCTTCATGAAAAACTTTTGTCATCTTCAGAACATAGTTCTTTGTTTCTAACAAAATGTAGATGCCGTGTACTTTATTTTAAGCACCTCATTACCACCAGCTCTCTAGCTTGTTGTACAGTGCATTTGTCAGGGATCTTTGCTCTGTAAATACCCCTGGCTTATTCACTTATTTTTTAGAAGACCTTTTTCTGATATCCATTTGTCCTTACTTCCAGATGGCTGTTACTATGTGAACATGCATGAAGAAGCCAGAGGAGGTTTATCTACCTGCTGAAATAGCAAGATCTTTTAAAGTTGGCAGGGAATACAATGCCTGCTGTAACCAGTGAAGATACACATTGTGTCCCTGCCTCTGTTAAAGAGTCAAGGACAGAACAGGGTCTGATTAGCTACACAGACTATGTCCTCTGGAGCCACGATTCCATAGTTGCTGGATGACAGTTATCTGTAGGGAGGGGAGCTCTCCCAGAGCAACAGCAGTTATCTGCCATGTTTGCACTTCCTCGATTTCTGCTTGCAGGTGCAACACAGAACAGTGAATCAGACTGGCAGCTGCAGCTCCCAGACATCTCAAATACAAGCTCACCAGTCACCTATCAAACAAAAGTGGATTAAGACTGGCTTCACCTGCTTCACTCAGCAGGTGAACTCCAGTTGAAAGGCTGTGCAACAAGAGATGGCAGAGATTCAGGCTCCTGTGAGCACGAATGCCAGAGAAATCAAGCATTGTGAGAGGGTCATACGGCAGCCTTGGTATCAGTTTGCCAAGCAAACTGCATACAAACCAGGATTTTGTGGTTTACACAAATGCATTAAGTTTCTGTATCTAAAATCAAAACATCGCACAGTCGCATACATTGGTCACCATAAGGCTTCAAATCCTTAATCCTTTACTCACTGACTTACATTATGTTTTCCTGAATCCCGCCCCTAGAGAAACACCCTGAGTTTTAGCAATGTGTGTGTAGTTGTTTCCATCCAAGAAGCCCAGCAACATCAGGACTTCACCTCCTAAGCCTACAATGTCTACAACCAGTACAGCAATACTGCCAGCGGGGACACCAATACCTTTGGGACTACATTTGTTAAAACAGTTACAGCCTACGGAGTCAGAAGTATCCTGGTCAAATGTCCTTTCTACCTTGCAGAGTTGAGTGTCAGTTTTCATTTATATTGAAAAAAAAAGACTGTTTAAAAACAGAAAGGTAGAAACTGCAAAGGTATACAGATCTCAGTAAGACAAACCAAAATGGATTATACAAGAATTGTTCTCGAATATTCTCTCCTTAGATCAATGCCTGTTTACACAGCAAATTTCTCTCTGATCAGAGAGAAGCACAAGGGACTGGTGGCTAGTCTAGCATGATTGTGTGTTCAATGTGTCTCTGACCCCAAGGAAGATTTCAACTTTCAGCATTCCCCAAATAAATGAATGTAGTAATGTACCTGAAGGAAAAAGGACATGTGGACCACCCAGACTTTGGTTATATGAGACCGTAAGCTGCATGAGGCTCAGACACAGGCCTCAGATGCAGGCTCAGACTTTGGCTGCATCAGACAGTTAACAGTGGGCCTGAAGGACAAGTTGCTTGTTAGAGTATAGATATGAAGGCAGCTGTGCATGTGGGAAAAACTGTGTAAGCTTAAAGGAACGTAGCAAAGCAGAACCTCAAGGAGTATGTGAAACCACCAGGCTTATCACAAATAGCACAGTTGCCCTTTAGAGAAAAAGGCCAATTAGAATTATTGTAACCAAGCCAGCTTTGCATTGCTTACAAAAGTCTGATGCTCGCTAAAAAGTTGAGAGTTATGACCTTAATCATATTGGTGTCTGGCATTTCTCCAGAGGTGCTCTCTCCGACAAATGAAGACATTCTCAGGCTCATACCTTCTCCCTTTACCTCAAAGTGATATTTTGCCATCAAAGAGATCTGACTGATACTTCAAGATTCAATTAAACCAGAATCATCACATTAATCACAACTTATAGATACCTACTTTCAAAGTTATGGACCAGATATGTGACTGGTTTGCCTCCATCTTTTGGAGTGTATGTCATCTCTACTTTTCCAGGTCCAGGCACCACAAAATCAGTTGCTCTGTACTGTTAAAAAAAACATAATGAAAATATCATAATGATTTTATCAGGAGGACAGATCCATAGAAGACAACACACATTTGGGAGGGCAAGGTGCAGAAAAGCATGGACAACTGTACAAAAAAGCCATTGAACAGGCTTTGTTTACTTAGACAGGTGGTCATTGGATTATTTTACTAGAGAGCTTAGAAAGACAAATAGTCAGAAGTCTGCTTGTATAGGTATCTTCCTCTTTAATGGAAAAAGCTCACAGATTCTTGGGCCCTATTAACTGGCAGAGTATGTGTTTTTACAGATGTGCTGAAGTTTTCAAGTGCAAAAATATCCTGAGTGTGTGTAGTCTGCAGGTAGAAATCCTCATCTCCCTGCCCCCAACACCAAAAAAGTCATTCGTATCACAACTACTGATCTCATAAATCAGGGGAAACCGTACAGCACCTTAATAACAGACATTATTTCTGTTCATCATAGGACATTTGAAAGGCCAATCTGTAGTAAGAATTCTTTGACTTCCGTAGATGGGTACACATTTTGCTTGAGCTACACAGGCTCAGAAGAAGAGCCAACATGTACTTTTAAGTTTTTAAATGGTGTATCATTTTCCCAACTGTCCTGAACAGTACTCTTTAGGGTTACATTTCCTTGACATTTGTCATCCTTTTTCATGTAGTTTCCCTTCTAGTAAGGGAACTGATTCCCTGAACTGTTCTGTAGTTACGTCTTGCTCATATGTCCTTTACGTGTTCTTGTATTACTCCTTCCATGTTCATCTCCTACTTAGGCAAGGTTTCAATCCTTCCCCCGAAATACCTTGTTTCCTATTATTACTTTGACCATCTCGGTTATTCACTACTGTTAAGGATGTTGAACATAATTCTTTTCTAGTGTCAGGGTTCTGCGGCTTCTTTCCTCCTGATAATTATTTTACTGTCTCACCTCAGCTAATCTTGTGACTTGCTCTCAGTTTGTGGGTTTACCTGTCTATTTAAACACTTGGCTCTTCTAGAAGACTTCACTTTTGTCCTGTTTGGCTGCTTCCCAGTATATCATCACCCATGGAGAACTGTATAGTTGGTTTTTGTCCTCTGGGCTGCCCAAAGGCCACTACACTGAGTGTCATGCTAAGGGCTTTCCATGGCCTTGTACCATGTCTGCCAGGACAGCTCCAATAAAGGATGTTTCAATACTCCAGTACCACGGCCTGATGTGCCCAGTATGAATACCAACTCTGCAGGAGAGCTGGGCAATCATTTAAGAAAGAGATTGTGGTTTAAGAAAAAAAATATTTAAAAAACCACAAAAAAAACCCGAAGAGAAAAGCAAAGCTACACCCATGCCCAGAGGGTAACTTTGCCCACTTCTAAAAAAAAAACCAACAAAAAAATGTCTCTCTCCAATCCATTTCTGCTATGAGCAGCATTTGCCACCAGAAAGTCCTGAGAAATCAGATGTGAAATCTGATTTCCTGAGAAATCAATATAAAGGATATTTTCTAAGAAAATTACTACTTAGGGAGGAGGGTTCTGCAGAGGTAAAGAAAAACTTCGAGACATTATACCCTGCATTTAGGTACAGACCTATCTAACCCAAGCGTAGGCCCTTGAATACCGTTTATATAGCTACACTGTCTAAAGAAGAGAGGCATGAGCCAGGTTCTCACACACTGTGCCTAGTGCTGTACAAAGCGCTAGTACTCACTTCCAGGTGGAGTGCAAGGGACAAAGCAGCAGCACAGGTATGTCTTAAGTCTTTGTAGCTCTACGTCAGTGAGAACTGAGCCTGTTCAGATAAAGAGAGGTAAGCAGTGAAGTGACTCACTTGATCCCCATAAGCATGACGGCCAATGACAATGGGTTTCACCCATCCAGACACCAGGCGGGGAATGTTCTTGCAGATGATGGCCTCCCTGAAGACAGTGCCACCTAGGATGTTTCTAATTGTCCCATTGGGAGACTTCCACATCTGCTTCAAGTTGAACTCTTCCACTCTTTTCTCATCAGGAGTGATGGTTGCACACTTTATGCCAACATTATATTTCTTTATGGCTTCAGCAGCTTCCACAGTTACTTTATCATTTGTAGCATCACGATGCTCAATGCCCAAGTCATAGCTGTAACAAACCCACAAAGATGGTCAGAACTGCCCAGGACATTGGTTCATGTCCAACAGGAAAGAAATCAGATCCTGTATGTGCCTACGAGTGTAGTTCTAGCACTCTGCCATAACTGAAGCTACCCTCTTCCAGTGCAAATGCTGCTGGACTGGAAGAAAACATAGGCTCATATTATGATAGATCTGCTGCAGGTAGGAGGCGAGAGAAAAGACAGCTTCACCTTATGGCTGAGACTCTCTGCCAGCATGGGATATGGCCAGTATCTCCTCTGCCTTCCTTTCTGAGCTCCCTGCAATGGAAGCTTTCAGTCTGGGATTCTAGTAGTATAGAGCAGCAAAGTCCTCAGACGAATACAGGCATTTATTTCAAACTCTTGCTCTGAGGGTTCTGGCTTCCTTCACGTGCTGAGTGTATGAAGCTATACTAGGTTTAAAAACTGCTTTGACAGTGAACCCACAATCCTATTCTAGCATCAAAACTGTCAGTATTCTTCTCAAACAGTCAGAGGAAGCACGTTTTCCACACTCACTGTTTTAATAGCTTTTGGAGAACAATGGGTGCCTAGTGTGGGACAGCTCTGAAGCACAGCCAGCTCTACATGAATCTAGTCATTGTGCTGCCTCAGCCAGGGGTCTATTTGCCCTCCTCCCACTCTTCTTTTAAAACTGACGTCCTCCAAACTGTGTGCATGCATTATGCTGCTGGGTTCCTGTTTGCTTGGTTCTCAAGACCAACAGGCAGAAAGCCTAACGTAGGTGGCATATAAATGACTCCAGGAGCAGGGGAAGAGGTCAGACCTGTGGGTTTAATAATGGCAGATGCCACTGAAGGTCTCAATCCACATGGCTAGGAACAACGCAGCTGGACACTTCTTTTATAGCTCAGTGACTAGAATGGGAAGAGATTTATTTGTTCTGTTTTACTAGATGCTGTAGATAGCATGTGTCTTATCCAGCTGCCAGTATTTGTTTTCTCCAGAGGAGAGGGGTATAGTCTAGGCTTGTGGAATAACAGACAGGTTGCTCACATTGTCAGTAGCAGAGTTCAAATCTACAGACATCAGGGCAGAGTCTGTGCCCTACAACCACCCTTTTGACCTCAGGGCAGATCTTGAAACAGAGATAACAAGAAACCATAAAGCTAGTCAGAGTCCACAGATGCTAGGCTTCAAGTCAGGGAGTGGCTGAAATATGCCATGTTTCTAATTGTTTAGGCTGCAGGAAGCCATGTAGACTGCCCAGGTGCTGTAAAGCCAAGACATAGAAGTGCAGATTGTGTCTGTAAGAGACCTTTTGAGGCACAGTACAGGGGAAGGAAAACCAACTCAAAATTAAGCATTCACTGCTTACTACTGTGAACCCTAGAGGGGCTGCCAGACTGACAAAATACGTTCACCAGGAGCCCGTGGCTTTCTTGAGTACTTAGTGAGGTTTGCCCTTAGGTAAGTTAACCAAGGGAGTTTGCTGGGAACTTTACCAGTACAGAAGGCTAGTTAGCCTCTTTGCACTAGTGCAGGAAGAGCTGTAATGCTCTTGGTGCCTAAGCAAAACATGATCAATGCGTAGTGACACAGGCAAATTGCAGTACAAAGCGGCTGTGTGTCAGAGACGTTACCTGTGCAAATCCAGATTTACATAAGGAAAAATCAGCTTTTCTTTAATCAGCTCCCAGATGACTCGCGTCATTTCATCTCCTTGCATCTCCACAACAGAGCCTCCATGGATTTTTTTAGACATCTTGAGCTGCAATAAACGTAAAAAAACCAACTCAAGTTAAAAAACTGCCAACACACATCACTGATACTTGTGTCCTGTATTTTTACAGCAAAACTAGGAGAGAGGTACTAGCACAACATACAGGATCTCTCCTAAAAGTCTTGAAAATAACCACAGTTTGTCCCTAGTTTCACACTAACTCGTATTTTTCTTAAAGCCCCAGTTTCTAGGGAGATCTATCTGAGGACGAAAATAAAGGTTAATATCTGAGATTTAAGGGCACACGTTCTAAGGGCACCAGCTTTAACTACTCTTGTACGAAAGAATTTGAAAGCATAACCAAACTCTTCCCCCAATTCTACAAAAAACATGAGTGTTTATTTTTAGATTTCATGGGATTTAGTCCAGTTACTGTTTCTCCCCCTTTTTCTGAAAAATAGGGGTTACTGGGCATTACTTAAACAGCAGCTCATATTGCTGGCACTATTAAGGTTAATACTTTATCAGCTTTTTTTCCCCCCCACAGGAAGGAACACAACAGGTACATAAATCCAAGGGCCACATCAAGAGGGCTTTCTTGTGGCAAACTTTATTTTTGCTGTTAAAATAAATAGTGCACAGATTTGTTTTCTGTATGGAACAGAAGTTTCCAAAGATATTTGTTCACAAAGCCTCAAAAAATAAACCTGAACTCTACCCTTCTATTTGTACTTTGTTCCTTGACAAAACCCAACCCCCCCAAGCCACTGATCTTGACTAACACAGTGTCCTGCTCTCTAACATTCAAGGTTTCTCAGTTCTCTTCTCCGATTATGCAAGAGCTATGACTTGGCAAGTTCCTCCTCCCAGTACAGTCCCGTTCTTGTATGCAGTTGTTAGGATACTACAATGAGATACCAAGTCCCTATGCCTGAGGTTACCGTCCTACAGATACCGAGGTCCACGAATGGCTTCATCCAGAATGAGGAGTCCTACTGTACGCAGGGTCTATTCACGTACATGAAGCTACTCCGAGGTGAAAGGGCACTAGGTTACACAAGCACATGGTGATACTGCTTCCCAGTGCTTTTTTTTTTCCCCTAAAAATTTGTGCTGGAATTATTTCCCAAATCCAATTCAATAAGCATTTGTAGCCTAGGAAGAGAATAAACTGTCTAAGCTACGCTCTAGTTGTTGCATCAAGCTTTCCCAAACTTTTTAGAGAGCAAAATTTAAGGAAGAATAAAGAATAAGTGACAGGTTAAAGCTATTTATTATGAGCACATAAACTTGAAAAGTTAATCTGAGGTGCTGTTCTCCCAAAGAATGACAATGTCTTGCCTTATACTAGGCCTCTGCACTCCTCATGCAAAACTTCAACCCCACACGATCACATTCTGTCTAAACTGCGTTTATTTATGCAGGCATGTTGTGGCAAATTTTCAGTTGTGAGTACCTAAAAAAGGACTATCACACTCCCGTGGCCTTGCTACAAGATTGCTACTTCAACTTTTCTTTTGGCACTTACACGGACTGAGAAACAGTCGGATTCATTTAAGCCCAAAAGTACACAGACACCTGGCCACCAGTGGTTGTTTTGTGGCTTAGACTCTACTGGAACAAGGCAAACCAGACTACGGCAGTCGTAGTAACAGCACTTGCAAAGCTGGCTTTACACCTATACAGCGCTGCTGGCACAAGGGGAACACACAGGTACACAAAACAGACCTCGACTGAGATCCATCATCGATACACGGAGACGGCTGCTTCTTAAACAGCTCCTGACAGCATCCCACGTTTACCTGACCGCGGCCCCTGTACTGTTCCCCTCCTCCAACAGCAGTGTCTGCCATTTCCCTACGTACACGGGCCACAGAGCAGTGCTACCGCTCTGCTGCACGCCAGGCGGTTCCTCTGGGAAAGCACACGTCCTGCATCCAGCTTTACAGCACACCTCTTCAGATCACACACGCTCCCAGGAAGCGCAGCGCGGTTGTTTTCCGCCTGCATTGCCCTCCGTTCATGCCGACTATCCAACCCTTCCCAGGCGACGCCGGCTGGCTCTGCCGGCACGCCGGGCTCTGCCGGCGTCCCCCCCGAGGCTGCAACCCAGGCAGCGCGGCCGGGGCCAGACTGTCCCGGGGCACGCGAGGCGCCCCACGCGGGACCGGCGCTGGGTGACACCACCGACTGCACAGAGCCACAGCCCAGCCACGGCTCGGGAAGGCCGGGCTGCGAGTCTGCCCCGCGGCACCCGGGACTAGTCCCACGGGACCAGCGCCGCTGGGACCAGCTGCCGGCCGCGGAGCTCCGGCCGCGAACCGACAGCGAAACGCCCTTAAACCGCAGCACCGGCGCCTAGCAGCGCTCTGCAGCGCCACAGACGCCGCGCCCGGGAGGGAAGGACCAAGGGTGCGGTACGGCGCGGTACGGTGCGGTGCGGCACGGTACAGTACGGCACGGCACGGCGCGGCACGGCGCGGCGCCTCCCGCGCGGGGCCCTGGGGCACAGCGCCCCGGTACCTGTGAGCGCTCCCCGTCCGTGTGTCGCGGCGGCGCGGGGCCCGGCCGTGCGAGCGGCTTTTATGCGGCCG